>JAVJIF010010070.1:0-218042 GCA_038442645.1 Agave tequilana
TTTTGATGATGATCAACACTCATGTAGTTATGTTTACTAATATTCTTGTGTTTCTAAGTTTCAGATCATTAACAGGATATTAGTTAGTGATTAGCTTCAACAAGATGTTTAGAAGCTATTCATGATGATTCCGGTGCCAAAGCTTAAAGATCATACCTTTGCACTTGGAGAATCACGGAGTTTTGGAGCAAGTCTACTTGAAGATGAAGATCATCAAGAAGACTTAGGTATCTAGTTTAGATTATGAGTTTAGATCCATGTGTAAAGCTTAGTTTAGTTGATATGCTCAAGTGCACAAAACACACACGTTTTATGATTTGGTATTTGGTTTTCATGAATAATAGATCAAAAAGTTTACATATGTATATGTATAGTAGATGTTTTCTATTTATACATACATGCTTTGACTTGGTAAACAAACTTATTTTGACTATCCTATTCATGTTTGGAAAAATCAAGTTTGACAAAAATACAGGATTTGTTTTTGATAAAATTTGCAAGACACAAAAATGAATTGATATGTGATATATTGTCTTGAAATTTTATCACAGGTTTATGTTTCAATATAAAATGACAAAACAATTTTTATGGAATTTTCAGAAAAGATAAAAGATTTTATAAATATTTTTCCAAAAATTCTGACCTTGATTTGTGCTGACAGGCTGGTCGGATCGACCGTGTCGGTCGACCGCACCAAGGGCCGGTCGACCGACCCGGTCGACTGACGTGCACAGACGTGCACGTCTGTTAGGCACAGATCCGGTCGACCGGGTCGGTCGACCGATGTGAGAGTTCTGCTCTCTGGAAGTTTTCGGTCGACCGGGCCGGTCGACCGATAGTGCCCAACGGTCATTATTTCTGACCGTTGGCGTCGACCGGGCCGGTCGACGGTGGCTCTGTCAGAATTGCCACATCAGCCTAACGGCTAGTTTTCTGTTTTGGCCTATATAAACCCCATTCCTTTGGGATTTTGGCTAAGGTTTTTAAGAGAAAAATTCTGGTTTTCAGTAGAGTTTAAAAGAGTTTTAAAAAGAGTTTTTGTGCTTTAAACTTCTAATCTTTATTGTTTTGGGTTTTTGGAAAATCAAAGAAATAGGAATTTGGGATATTTGTATGGTTTTTTTCATTCTCCATCTTTTACAAGAATTTCCCAAGTGTTTTCTTTGTTGCTTGTTTTCCAAAAACACCTAGTTTCCACTTGAGCTATATCTTCTATCCTAAGTTATTAGGATCTTTGTTTTGTGTGGAAAAAGATAAGAGAAAAAAAGAAAAGAGAAGTTTGTGGTTGTGGAACCACTTGTTGTAAACCTCCTTGCTTTTGTGAATCCCTCTTCGGTAGAGGTGATCGGAGTGGGATTGTGATTGGTTTGTGAGCCTCTCAGGTAGAGGTATTGTGTTGTTGTATTGGCTACGGGCCGTATCCCTCTTCGGTAGAGGTGGATTGTGGTTGTATAGCCTCTCGTGGCTTTGTAGGTTGAGAGAGGAGTTTGGTACTCCTATAGTGGATTGGGAAATCCTACACGGTGGTGTAGGCGGGGATGTAGAGCTAGGGGCTCGAACCTCGAAACACATCTTGGTCTTTGCGTTTGATCCAATTTCTCTCAACTCTACTCTTTTTACATTTGTGCAAGCATCATCCATTCATATCATCATATACTTGCTTGTGTTTTTGAGCATTGTTTCATATTGCCTTGCATATATTTCTATTGCAATTCATCTATACTTGCTTGGCTTAATTGTGTGCATTGTATTGCTATATCCTTGATTGCTTGGATTGCTTGTGTGTGTGTTTCATCATAGCATTTCATTCTTTACTTGTTCGATCATATCTCATACAACACGGTTGCATTGCGCACCTCTAACCCATTTAAGGGGAATTGGGAGGAAGGAGTTCAGAACCTCGCAAGGGTATTCGGCTCTTAGTCGTGTTTTTGAGAGATTGTTGCATCACTCATTTCATAAGTTTAAAAAGATCATTAGATTAGCAATTACACCTATTCACCCCCCCTCTAGGTGTATTTCAATTGGTATCAGAGCTAGTGCTCCTGATATTAGGCTTAACATCCTAGGAGTGATCCATTTGCTTGCTAATCTCTTTTGCATTTGCTTGTTTGCACGCATTTAGTTTATACCATGGACTTCATGACCCCACCTATGTATGACCCTTCCAACATTCATGTTTGGAAGATTAGGATGACTGTTTATTTACAAACCCTAGGTCATAAAGTTTATCTTGCTATTACCAAGGAATCCTTCCTTAGTGATTGCAATCATATAAGGGCCAATGCACAAGCCCTAGAGGCTATTAGAAGCACTTTACCTAAAGAATATCTTTTACGTGTTTCTAATCTTGATTCCGCTTTTGCAGTGTGGAACAAGTTAACAACAACCACCACCTCCAAGCTTCAATTGCCAATCCAAGAAGAGGAATCTAGTGGAGAATCCGATCCACAATGCTTCATGGTCCAAGGAATGACTCCCTTGAGGTACAATCGGAACTCAACTAGATAGTATGATTATGCTAGTTCTTCAAATGATTATGTTGATCCCCATGCCTTAAATGAAGAACTATCTATTGTGTGTGAAAAATTAATTGAGAAGTATAAAATTTTGAAAAGAAAAGTCTAGATATTGAAAAAGAAAATGAATGTTTGCACTCTAGACTTGATTGTGTTTTGCAAGAGAAAGTTGAGGTCTATAATGAAAGAGATTCATTGAGATCTCAATTGGAACTTGCTTTAAAAGAAAATAACTTTTTGAAAAATAAAAATGATTGTGATAATGTTTTGAAAAATAATGATGTTTTATCTTCAAAGATTGAATTTGTTTTAAGAGAAAATGAGTCTTTGAAAAATGAAATTGTTTTCATTACAAAAGAATTAGACATTTGTGTTAAGAAAAATGAATCCTTGAAAATTAAGATTGATTCACATGTTTGCCATGCTAGGGTAGTATCACACACACCTCCTATTGCATGCCACACCTCTTCTTCTATCAACAATGATATATCCATGCTTAAGAAGAAGGTAGATTGTTTGGGCTCCACTATGAGCCAATGTGCCATGAACCATACACGGTTGGAAACTTTGCTTCGAAAGAAACAAGTTCCATCTTTTATGCATGCACACCCTCCACGGCATACACATGCTCCTCACGGATACCATCACACGTATGCTCATGTGTACACTTGTACACATTGTGGTCGAAAAGGCCATCTTGCTAAATTTTGCTATGATCGTTTACATGTTGAGAATTTAGCAAAGAAATATGTTTGGGTTAGAAATGAGACTAACCCCCATGGACCCAAAAGACAATGGGTACCAAAGACCACACCTCCAATTTTTGATGTAGGTGAGGGCTCTCACATGACGTGAGAGTGTTGACACCTTGGAGTGGATGCGTTCCGGACTTAAAGGAAATATATTGGATGCATCTCTTTCAAGGGAAGAGTTGGTGGGAGGACCACCTTATTTTGGAGAATTAGAGAAGTGCCCTCATCGGTTTTGGTATAAATCTCTAACTCTCATATTATTTGTTTACATGCTTTTATGATTCATTATTTATAGCATGTCTCATTTGTTTAAGCATATTTTGATGTCTTTGGATTAGTGTGTAAATTCCATGATTATTAGATCCATGACATACATGTATAGTATTTGAGACACACATGCTTATTTGATTCATATTTAGTGTTCTCACCGTTTGTTTAGCTATAATGTACATCATGAATCTAATACATGTAAATTTGCATATTAATCATGTTTTAGTTTTATCATGATGTTCTTTTATCATGCTTTGATGCTTCTTGTGGTAATAACATGTTTGAATGTAGATTTTATTAAAACTTGTGTTATACATGTACAAATAGTGAGCTACATTTGTTTCTTATGTAATTGAACTTCATGCTCATTTGTATTCACTATATGCACACGTATAAGCTAGTTTTGGTGATTTGCTCATTCTTACTTGTTATGCCCATTGTCATGTTTTTAGATCATGTTCATTTAAAATAAAAGAATTATGATGAATTTTGTATGTGTTTTAGTTAGAAATATGGTATTCGTGTTTGTTTTGATGCTTCATGACTTGATTACATGTTTAGATGTTAGTTTTCATTAGACTAATTATATACTTGTACATAGAGTGGGTAACAAATAAATCTATATATGTTGAGCTTGAACGCTTATTTGAACCCATTAGATGTGCTAGTATAGTCTAGTTTTGATGATTCATACATTTTAAACTTGTATTCCCATTTTTGAATTTGTTTTGATGAATATGAGTTTCCATTTCATGTATATGTGCATTTTGCCAAACATTAAGATATACATGTATACCCCTTGAGTCATTTGCTTTACATGCAAATCTACTTATGGACTCAATTGTGTTTAGGGATATGTATGTATACTTATTGTGTTGACAATACATACATATACCTTGAAATGAAAATTGGCTTTTCGTGTTTTAAGATTATATGTTTAACTTTATGTATATGTCTATCTAGTTCAAACTAATCTTATACATATACATCCTTTTTGAGCCACGTGCTTTCATGCATCTACTCTTAGTGGACTCGTTGAGTTTTGGATATGTATGTATATGTTAGCTTGCATTAGACATACATATGCCTTGAAGATTAAATAAGTAGTTTTATATGATTTTTCATTTTTTTTGATAGAATTATGTTTTAAGGAATAATTGAGATTAATGAAATATTTTTCATGATTTTGATCTTCACATATTATTTGTACACTCATATCTATTGCTCATGTTTTGTTTCTCATGAGTTATGCTTTATTGATTAGAGTGATGATTATCATGTGATTTTCATGTTTTATGAAAAATAACTTTGTTTTATCCTTACTTGAAGGACTTCGTACTAGTTAACAAGTTTTCCATTTAACTAGTTGCAGTGTTCTTCATTTTGGTAGAGATTTTCAAACAAACCATATTTTCAATCTATTTTTGAAAACCCCTACCATCTAAGGGCGGTAGGATGGGAGATCATGTTCATGTATGCCCTAAATTGAAAATCTTTAAAACTTGAATTATGATTGGGTGGTAGATGATATGAGATATACACATGCTTTTATTGTTATGTCAATTGGTATCATTGAACTTTTTCAATTGGTATCATTTTGACCTTTTTGTATACTCATATGTTTATTGTGTATGTATGTTTTCATTTGGTATCATCTATTGGTGATTGATACTCATTCCATTTCATACACATATACTTGTTTTATTTGTGCCTACTATATTCCTATATCTTAGAGCACAAATAGTTGTTTATGCTAGTGCTTGAGTTTCAATTTGTTTCAATTAACTACTTTTAAATTGGTATCAAGACTATGCATGATTTTAGTTTGTATTTCATAAAGGGGGAGAAAATTGATTTTGTATTTTAATTGGTATTTGTACTCCCACTCTTTATGATTAAAAGTTGTTATTTTAATTATATGATATCAACATCAAATTTGGTTAAATATATTTAAAATGAATAATTCTTACAATTGGTATCAATGTTTCTATGTAAAATCTTTTAAATTGGTAAAATTTTTACAATGGTATCATATTTGAGAAATTCAAAATTTGGTATGTTTAATTACAATTGGTATCAAAAAAAAAATTTGTTTTAAAGAAAATATTCAAAGTTTTGATTTGTATTTCCTATATGCAAGGAGAGCTTAACATCTCTCTTACATATAGATTCATGTTGAGTATATTATAAATTGAGGAGATTGACAACTCTTCTTTATATGATATACGTGTGTAGGGGAGCTTCACATCTCCTCTTATTCATTACATAATATGTGTTATGTGAATTGGGGCTTGTCATCCCTTCTTCATGTAATGCATATGTGTAGGGAAGCTAACTTAGCGTCTTCCTCGTCATGAATGTATATAGCATATAACATATATTGATTCTTGTTTATTGGTATCAAGATGCTTCATTGACATATTTTTAATTGATATCATGTTTGTAGTCACCCCTTATTGATTTTGTTTTTCTTTTGTTTTAGACAAAAAGGGGGAGAACTTTGTTTGTATTGTTTTGGTTGACAAAAAGGGAAGTAAGATTTTTACCCCTCATTTTATTTATGGTTTTTTGATTATTCACCCCTTTGTTGATGATTGACAAAAAGGGGGAGAAGAATTTGAGTTTTGTTTTTATATATGCATAATTGTGTTTTTGCATATACTAAGTTCATGCATAGCAAATAATAATAAGATATGATGCATGCTTTTGTTTAGTATCATGTGCTTTCATTGCATATATATTATGTTTATGTGATGCATGAGTTAAGGGGGAGCCTTCTTTGAAGCTTAACTTTAATCCATGCATATATAACTCCATGAGTTTTGTCATCATCAAAAAGGGGAGATTGTTGGCCCAATGCCTTCCACTCTAGTTTTGATGATGATCAACACTCATGTAGTTATGTTTACTAATATTCTTGTGTTTCAAAGTTTCAGATCATTAACAGGATATTAGTTGGTGATTAGCTTCAACAAGATGTTTAGAAGCTATTCATGATGATTCCGGTGCCAAAGCTTAAAGATCATACCTTTGCACTTGGAGAATCACGGAGTTTTGGAGCAAGTCTACTTGAAGATGAAGATCATCAAGAAGACTTAGGTATCTAGTTTAGATTATGAGTTTTAGATCCATGTGTAAAGCTTAGTTTAGTTGATATGCTCAAGTGCACAAAACACACACGTTTTATGATTTGGTATTTGGTTTTCATGAATAATAGATCAAAACAAGTTTACATATGTTATATGTATAGTAGATGTTTTCTATTTATACATACATGCTTTGACTTGGTAAACAAACTTATTTTGACTATCCTATTCATGTTTTGGAAAAATCAAGTTTGACAAAATACAGGATTTGTTTTTGATAAATTTGCAAGACACAAAAATGAATTGATATGTTGATATATTGTCTTGAAATTTTTATCACAGGTTTATGTTTCAATATAAAATGACAAAACAATTTTTATGGAATTTTCAGAAAAGATAAAAGATTTTTATAAAATATTTTTTCCAAAAATTCTGACCTTGATTTGTGCTGACAGGCTGGTCGGTCGACCGTGTCGGTCGACCGCACCAAGGGGCCGGTCGACCGACCCGGTCGACCGACGTGCACAGACGTGCACGTCTGTTAGGCACAGATCCGGTCGACCGGGTCGGTCGACCGATGTGAGAGTTCTGCTCTCTGGAAGTTTTCGGTCGACTGGGCCGGTCGACCGATAGTGCCCAACGGTCATATTTCTGACCGTTGGCGGTCGACCGGCCGGTCGACCGGTGGCTGTCAGAATTGCCACATCAGCCTAACGGCTAGTTTTCTGTTTTGGCCTATATAAACCCCATTCCTTTGGGATTTTGGCTAAGGTTTTTAAGAGGAAAAATTCTGGTTTTCAGTAGAGTTTAAAAGAGTTTTAAAAAGAGTTTTTGTGCTTTAAACTTCTAATCTTTATTGTTTTGGGTTTTTGAAAAAATCAAAGAAATAGGAATTTGGGATATTTGTATTGGTTTTCATTCTCCATCTTTTACAAGAATTTCCCAAGTGTTTTCTTTGTTGCTTGTTTTCCAAAAACACCTAGTTTCCACTTGAGCTATATCTTCTATCCTAAGTTATTAGGATCTTTGTTTTGTGTGGAAAAAGATAAGAGAAAAAAGAAAAGAGAAGTTTGTGGTTGTGGAACCACTTGTTGTAAACCCTCCTTGCTTTTGTGAATCCCTCTTCGGTAGAGGTGATCGGAGTGGGATTGTGATTGGTTTGTGAGCCTCTCAGGTAGAGGTATTTGTTGTTGTATTTGGCTACGGGCCGTATCCCTCTTCGGTAGAGGTGGATTGTGGTTGTATAGTCTCGGTGGCTTTGTAAGGTTGAGAGAGGAGTTTGGTACTCCTATAGTGGATTGGGAAATCCTACACGGTGGTGTAGGCGGGGATGTAGAGTTAGGGCTCGAACCTCGAAACACATCTTGGTCTTTGCGTTTGATCCAATTTCTCTCAACTCTACTCTTTTTACATTTGTGCAAGCATCATCCATTCATATCATCATATATACTTGCTTGTGTTTTGAGCATTGTTTCATATTGCCTTGCATATATTTCTATTGCAATTCATCTATACTTGCTTGGCTTAATTGTGTGCATTGTATTGCTATATCCTTGATTGCTTGATTGCTTGTGTGTGTGTTTCATCATAACATTTCATTCTTTACTTGTTCGATCATATCTCATACAATACGGTTGCATTGCGCACCTCTAACCCATTTAAGGGGAATTGGGAGGAAGGAGTTCAGAACCTCGCAAGGGGTATTCGGCTCTTAGTCGTGTTTTTGAGAGATTGTTGCATCACTCATTTCATAAGTTTAAAAAGATCATTAGATTAGCAATTACACCTATTCACCCCCCCTCTAGGTGTATTTCAACAGTTTGTGCACATCGGTCGACCGGGCCGGTCGACCGGTTACTGTAAGTTCTGAAAAATCAGAACTTCCAGAACCAGAAATTGGGTTTTTGGTTTTAGGTCTTGGGTAAATTTTTGGAACTTGTAAAAACATAGAGTATGAGCATATGTCATACTTCTATCATGTTAAAATAGTTTGATAAAAATCCTTTTGATAAAAACTTGTTTTTCCATAAAAATGTTTTTCCAAAACTATTGTCTTTCTAAAAAGCTTATTTCCAAACATGTTCACTTTAAAACTAAGTTAGAAATGGAAATTGAAAATCTTTTTGAAGCCATGAACCTAACTAAAAGGTGTGTGTGTGTGTGTGATAATCCCATAGCTCTACTTCTAATATCTAGCTTTGACAAAATATCTAAAATAAAAATAAAAATACAAATCTTGTTTTCTTCATAGTCTATGCTAGTTCTTTTTCTTCGTAGTCTTGACTCGTTCTTTTCTTCAATATCTTATTCCCGAAGCTTCCTATTGTGCTTTAGCTTGGGAATGCAAATCTTGGGCGAACTCCAAACGTGTGAGTCTTTAAGTGGAGTCGTCAAAACCTGTTCTTGAACCTGAAATCCTTTTAAACAAAATTATTAAATACATAACTAAATATGTTTTGTTATCATCAAAATAACTGGGATAATGGCCTTTGGGCCAACAATCTCCCCCTTTTTGATGATGGCAAAACATATGTAGTTATCACAAAATATTTTGGGTAGAGACTTCAAATGAAGCTCCCGCTCAACACATGCATATATAGGAAAACATATGTAAATGATAAACACCATATTTCCATGCCAACAAATGATACCAAATACTCATGTCATAGAATAGATGAAGGAATTGAGTTCATACATGACATAGATAAGAGATACACAAAAAAAAAGATACGCCTAAAGTAAATAACCATGTCCATGTCCACAACACATACTAAAATACATGTCCAAAGCAAAATAAAAATAAATACTACATGTCCAAACACAAATACTACATGTCCAAACAACACACAAAGTACTACATCACAAAATATCTCTCTCAAGATAACTCTCCCCAAATAACTCTCCCCCTTTTTGACATCATCAAAAGGGAGGTCACTCCTCAGCACCAGCATCACCGTCATCTCCAGCATCCTCATCATCGTTGTCCTCCTCGTTGTCGGCATGCTCAGATGAGCTCTGTGCAGCAGAGCCCTCAGCCATCTTCTTGTCACCACCATCTTCTTCCCCTGAGGAAGAAGCAACCTCCTCTGGATCCATGCCATCTACTCTGGTCCGCGGTGGTGGAACAGAAGAACGAGCTCTGGGAGGGAATGGAGGACCGGTGGATGGGAGTCGACAAGCAATCGGAGTACGGTCAGGAACGAGCATGTCAAATTTTGTGAAAAGAGCCTGAAACTGAACGTCCACGAATCTCATGGAGTCAGCAAAATAGGACATGTCGTTTCGGATCTCCGCCCGAAAAGCAGCATCCTGAATGGAACGAGCATCCATCTCCGCACGAAGAGCTGCGTCCGCTGCTCGACCCAGGCCTGGTGTGCCTCGATCTGAGAGCGGACCTCCGAAGAGATAAGAGCCTGAAACTCAGGAGGAAACACAGGGGCTGAAGAGGAAGAAGATCCTGGTGCAGAAGATGAGCCAGGACCAGCAGGAGGAATAGGTGGTTGCACAGGAGCGTGTCTACGCAGCTGGGCTTCCATCATCTTCAGGACAACTCCGTTGATGTTGGTCAAGGGATTAGAGGGACTTTCAGCAGATAGATCAAAATCAAGAGCCCTAAGAAGATGGGTAATTAGCATGCCGTAGGGCAAGCTCCTACCCGCAGTACGAATCTGATCTGAAGCCATGTGAGAAGCTATGACTCGAGGAAAGTTTATCTTAATGCCTCGAAGAAGGCAATAGATAATCAATGGTACGGAACCCCTAGCGTGGCTATACTCACCATGTTTGGAGACAATGTTGAAGAAAATAATTTTGGTCAGGACTTGGGATTGGAGAGTGTACCTACTCACAACCTCATTTCTAACCAAGCCGGGGTTGTCATTCCCGTGGATTAGAGTGGATGCGGTGAGCGAAGACTCACCCTCCGGAAATTCAAAGTCATGCAGGTCATGGGTATACACATCCGCTCCACCAGTGGAGAGATGCAGAATTCTAGCAACCGACCGATAGAAAGGTCGATGTCCCTACCTAAAACTCTAGAGGTGATACGATTACCATCAAATTCGAAATTTGCATAAAAATAAGGAACAAGAGATGTGTAAACTTGCTCTTTGATGGTCAAAAATTCAACTAAATTGTTTGTCTGCAGGATGTGAGGAATATTCAAATGTTCGAAATCTTGAATAACAACAAATCTCCCCGAGTTAATGTTCCTCGTGGAAAGATGGGAGTACCGATCAGCAGCAAGATCATTTAGGAAGAGCCGAACGGGTCTAGGAGCCTGAGATGAAGGTTGAGCAACAGCCTTCCCTTTCTCAGTTCGAGTTCGTTTCGGCATGATGAGTAAAAGGTGGATTTTTAGGTATAAACAAGTTAGGGCACGATCTAGATAGCTAAGTAACCTAATGTATTGACAATAGAAGGAAGATTACAAAGCTAGAAGTGAAGAACCACAAGAAAAATCAAATTTTTACCTTGAGGTGAAGAACTGAAACCCTAGACAGAAAAATCCGAAAATCTGCAAATCTGGCGGATGGATCGACTTGAAACTGAAGATCTGGCACTAGAAGAAGGAATTTGAAGTGGGTTTATAAGAGATTTGAGATCAGATGAAGGATTAGAGAGATAGAAATTTTTGAGGGAAAATGGGTCTCCGGTTCGCGCTGAGAAAAGTGAGAGAGTGAGAGAGAAAAGTCAAATAAATACCAATTTTAGGTCAGAATTCGACGATCGGTCGACCGGTCCGGTCGACCGAAACAACCGAGAGCTCTGCATACTTGAGCGGTCGACCGGGACATATAGTCGGTCGACCGTTAACAGAAAAGAAATAAAAAATTTTCTTCTCAGGCAGAGTCGGTCGACCGGGGCTTTAGAGGTCGGTCGACCGGCTTTGCCTGAAATCTGTTAACAGCATCTGGCCCAAAAAAAAATTTTAAAGAAATTTGTAGTCAAAATAGGTATGACATATTAAACATATAGGAATACACCAACAGGTTTTAAATCTTCATTAAGTAATTACAACATCAAAATTCATGCAATCCCTTTTTAATTTTATTTTCATAATTAAACAAAGATTTTAAAGATGTTGAAGCCGAATACCCAGTGACGGGTTCTGAACTTCATCCTCTTGATTCCTCTTGAATGAGTTGAGGTGCGCAATTGCCATCTTTAAAGTGTTTGTTTAAATAGGAATTTTACAAATGTTTATTTTTATTTATGAAAATAATGTGTATATGTATACAAGTATATAATCACAAATTATAAACTATACATGTGGACATACAATAAACAAGGCATGAAACAAAAGATATAGAAGTTAACACAAGGCACATATACAATATGATAGAAAAGTAGTTCTATACAAGCATATATCAATAGAGTACAAAAGCAACTATCAATTCTATACATATGTATACATGACTAAAAATCAAAAACTTTTAAATGGAGATGTTACCAATTGAAGGGCAATCTCCAAAATAGGTGCCTCCACGATAGCGATGCAAACACGATATGATCTTTAAGCCTTGTTGCACCTACCATCCGGGCACCGACTCCCCCTAAGTCTTGGAGGAAGTAGATCCACCTGTGTCATTTAAATTTGGAGGATCTTTTGGTACCCAAATCTTTGTGGGTCCTTTAGGGTTAGTTCCGGGGCGAACCCAAACATATTTATTGTTTACAATATGTTTAGCAAAACAAAACTTTTCTAAATGGCCTTTGCGGCCACAATGCGTGCAAATAAAAATTCTACCACTACTATACATAAATGCATGGTTATGTGTGTGTACATGTTTTCGTGCATGTGTATGGTGAACATGTTTCCCTTGGGCTACTCCCTTAGGAAATTTAGATGCAAGCTTGTTAAATCAAATGCACATTTCTTTAAAGTGTTATCTAAAGAATCAACACGTTTTTGAATTTCAACAAAAACATTTTTATTACTAGAAATCCTGGGGGTTTTTGCTTTATTAGCTACCTTATACTTATCAAAATCACTTTTCAATTTTTCAAAAGAACTAGATAACTCATTTTTCTCTTTTAAACAAATTTCAAGTTTGTTCTTCAAAACATCATTTTCCTTTTTCAATTTCTTATTATGAGATTGTGAAATCTCATACCTATGTTGCAATTCTTCAAAAAATTGAGCAAGTTCATCCATTGTAAGATCATCATCATCAATAGAAGTTTCTAGACATACCTTAGATGAATCCTCACCTTGTGCCATAAAGCACATGTTGGCGGTGTCGATCTCCTCCTCGGATTCGGACTCCGTATCATCCCATGTAGCGGCCAAAGCTTTCTTCTTCTTCCCATGCTTGGAGGTGGTTGCTTGGAGAGCGGGCAATCGGCAATTAGGTGACCGATCTTCTTGCAATGGAAGCAAGGACCGGGTTCTTCTCTTTTCTTCTCGTACCTTCCTTGAGGCTTCCCCTTCGGAAGTTACTTTGCCGTCCCTTCTTGTAAAACATCTTGCCCACCTTCCGGATGAGCATGGCGAAGTCCTCATCGCAATCTTCGGATGAGTCGTCTTCCTCAATGGTAGTAGGAGTGGCTTTGAAGGCAATCGTCTTCTTCTTTGGTGCCTCCCTCTCTTCTCTAACTTTCATCTCCATCTCATGCGTCTTGAGATTTCCGATGAAGCCGGAGAAGTCCATCTCCTCTTTGTCGTTGAGCTCCTTGAGTGTGGTCGCCTTGACTTCCCAAGCTTTGGGAAGAGCTCTAATCACTTTCCTTATCTTTTGATCATTATCAATCTTGTCGCCTAAGGAAGAAAGAGCATTAGTTATTTTTGTAAAACGGGTGAGTATATCATCAATGCTCTCATTTTCAAACATGTAAAAATTCTCATATTGAGAACGTAGCAAGTCAACCTTAGCTCTTTTGACTTGTGACGTTCCCTCATGAGTCACAATAAGAATGTTCCAAACCTCAAATGCGGATTTACAATTAATTATGCGTGCAAGGTCATCCTCATTTAATGCTTGGGTCAATGCATATTGTGCCCTAGCATTAGCCTCATAGTCTTTGGAAGTATCCTCGGACCATGTGCTCTCATCGGTTGTAGGTTCTATGAATCTTTGGTTATGGCCTAGGTACCCTAACACCTAAGGATTTCAAAAATAAGTTCATCTTGACTTTCCAAATGGGAAAGTTCAAGCCATCAAATTTGGGTGGGGATTTAATGCTAGAGAAGTCCATGGATGCCATGAATGCACAAGCAAATATAAATGCAACAAAAATGTCTATAGCCAAATATGGATCTCCCTAAGGTGGTTAGACCTAAGTTGTAGGGTTAGGCTCTGATACCAATTGAAATCACCTAGAGGGGGGGTGAATAGGTGATGGCTATATGAATTATGGCAATAATGCGGAATTTAAAATTTAACACACAAATAGCACAAATATAGACTTGCAATAAATAGAACAATAAAGGTGCAAGAATTAAAAGGAGTAGAGTTGAGAGAAAATTCGAGCAAACGCAAACGCAAGGATGTGTTTCCGAGGTTCGAGCCATGCTCTACGTCCCCGCCTTCACACTTGAAGGATTTGCAATACTATCGTTGATCCCACCGGATCGCCAATACAAGGACACACTTGTCCCTACACTTGTGATGCCGCAACACCACCCGAAGCTCACTAGCTCCCTTGAGGCCGATGCCTCTACAACTTCACTCAATAAGAAAGGTGATCACACTTGATCAAAATAGCTCACTTGCACAATCCTAGAACCAATGATATAGATGTAGAGCTTGGGATTGTGGTGTGCAAAAACTAGAGAGAAGGTAGAGGAATAGGCTACAAGTTGGGTGTTGGGAATTTAGGCTTTGAAAAATCTTTTGTAAAAGAAAGGAATTGAAATTCTTTGTAAAGCTCTTGTGAAATCTTTTGGAATTATTTTGCAATAGTTGTCTTATCAATATGAGGTGACCCTCTATTTATAGGGGTCAAAAACAGCCTCACAAAATCGTTGGTATCAAATCCCAAAAGAGAATTAGCCAGAAAAAATAGCTGTTGGAACTGTCGGAAAATCTGACAGTAGTCGGTCGACCGGGTCGGTCGACCGCCAACGGTCAAAAATCCGACCGTTGGGGCTCTGCGGTCGACCGGGTCGGTCGACCGAAAAAATCCTGTGAACACAAATGTGCCTCGGTCGACCGGGGCGGTCGACTGATATACACATGCACAGTTTGTGCACATCGGTCGACCGGGCCGGTCGACCGGTTACTGTAAGTTCCGAAAAATCAGAACTTCCAGAACCAGAAATTGGGTTTTTAGTTTTAGGTCTTGGGTTAAATTTTTGGAACTTGTAAAAACATAGAGTACGAGCATATGTCATACTTCTATCATGTTAAAATAGTTTGATAAAAATCCTTTTGATAAAAACTTGTTTTTCCATAAAATGTTTTTCCAAAACTATTGTCTTTCTAAAAGCTTATTTCCAAACATGTTCACTTTAAAACTAAGTTAGAAATGGAAATTGAAAATCTTTTTGAAGCCATGAACCTAACTAAAAGGTGTGTGTGTGTGATAATCCCATAGCTCTACTTCTAATATCTAGCTTTGACAAAATATCTAAAATAAAAATAAAAATACAAATCTTGTTTTCTTCATAGTCTATGCTAGTTCTTTTTCTTCGTAGTCTTGACTCGTTCTTTTCTTCAATATCTTATTCCCGAAGCTTCCTATTGTGCTTTAGCTTGGGAATGCAAATCTTGGGCGAACTCCAAACGTGTGAGTCTTTAAGTGGAGTCGTCAAAACCTGTTCTTGAACCTGAAATCCTTTTAAACAAAATTATTAAATACATAACTAAATATGTTTTGTTATCATCAAAATAACTGGGATAATGGCCTTTGGGCCAACATGTGTTTGAGTTGGAAGGATTCAGCCTCGAATCCTTTTGGAAGGACACAAGGCTCTCTCTCTCTATATGGTTGTGTTTGAGAGAGAGAGCCTTGTGTCCTTCCAAAAGGATTCGAGGCTGAATCCTTCCAACTCAAACACAACCCTACGACATTCGAATGCAAGATCCACTCCGTTAAAGTTGCTCTACATTATTTCAAGAAACTAAAAATCAAAATCCATATATTTTGAATATTTTTTTTCATCCATCAAGTAAGTAAAATATGAACGGCCGAAAGTAGATATTGCTTAGATCTACATCTTTAGATATACAAATTCTCGATCTGACCATTTCATCATGATCTAAATACTTAAAAAATCTCACACACTATTTTTTATTAGATTTTAAATATTCTCAACTACTAACTAACCAATTCATTATTTCGGCCGTCCGTTTTGTGCCTACTTGATGAATAGGTAAAAAGTATTTAAGATACATGATTTTTGATTTTTAATTACTTGAAATAATATAGATCAACTTCAACAACGTGGGTTTTACATTCGGATGTCATATGACTATATTTGAGTGGGAAGGATTCAACCTCGAATCCTCCCAGAATGACACAAGTCTCTCTCTCTAAAAAATCATTCATCAAGTAGGCATAAAATAGACGATCAAAATAGTGGTTGGTTAGTTTAACAATACAGAATATTTGAAATCTAATAAAAATTAGTATGTGATGGTTTTTAAGTATTTAGAGCATGATGAAATAGTCGAATCGAGAATTTGTATGTTTAAAGATGAAGTTCTAAGCAATGTGCTATTTTTGACTATTCATTTTACGCCTACTTGATGGATGGGCAAAAGTATTCAAAATACATGATTTTTAATTTTTAGTTACTTGAAATAATGTAGATCAACTTTAACGAGTAGATCTTGCATTCAGATGTCATAGGGTTTTATTAGAGTGAAAAATATTCGATCTCGAGTCCTTCCGGAATGATATAAGTCTCTCTCTCTTCTGTGTGTGTGTGTGTGAGAGAGAGAGAGAGAGGAGAGAGAGAGAGAGGATGAATTTTTATTCGAGCATGATTGGGTTATAAAGAGAGAGAGAGAGGAGTTTGGTCCCTCAAAAATTTGAGTTAAAACATGATAGATTAAAGAATGAGAGAGAGAGAGAGAGAGAGAGAGAGAGAGGGATTGATTGGTAGAAGAAAATCTCCCAACTTAAGACGAGGGTATTTTTAAGAGCACACAATTCACTTTTAACAGCATTTACGTTTTAAATGGCAGGGGGAAAGTGTGGAAAAAGAAAACGCTAGGAGTTCCCTGTATTTGATGCAAACTTTGGGAGGGTTTTGCTGATTTTACCCTTTAAAATATATATAAGAATAATTTCCAGGGCCCAGGATTGAGGTTGGGCTCGGCCGGGTTCTGTTGATTGGAAATGCACAGGGCGTGTTTGTTTCGCCGCAAAACGCAACAAAACGCAAGTCTTAAAACTTCTTTTCCATTTTCCGTTTTTTGTTTCGCTGAAAAATAAGTTGCAAAATGCAACTCTTCTTTCCCACTTGCAGTTGCTACAGTTAAATTTGTGGTCATGTAAATCTCACTTTTACACTCATATTTTCTCACTTGCAGTTGTTACGGTTAATTTTGTGGTCATGTAACTCTCACCACTTGTAGTACACTTACAGTTCAAAACAGTTACTTGATAATCAATATATAATTTAATATTATTAAATATTTAATATTTTAAATAGTGTTCAATTTCTTATTTAATTATTTAATTATTTTATATTTTTAATCTTTAATTTTTTATTGCTTTTAATATTGTTTTAATATTTAATATTTTACTATTTTAATTTAATATTTCTATTTAATACTTTATTATTTTATTAATACTTATTCCATTTTTTATTATTTTATTTAGAGTTAATATTTTATCAATATAACAATATTATACTTTAATATAAAATTACTATATATTTAATTATTTATTTTTTAATATAAAAAATTACTTTATTAATATCATAATATATTTTATTAATATTTTATTATGTTAATATTGTAATAATAATTCAGTATAATAATACTACAATGATAATTTATTATTAAATTATAATTATATTTTACTTTGTTAATTTTATATTTCTATAATATTACAATAATATTATAATAAAATTTATATTATAATAATTTTCAAGTATTTTTTATATTATAATATTATAACTATATTTTATTATTGTTGTAAGATTTTTAATATTTATATTTTATTAGTATTCTTAAAATTTTATTAATGCTTTTAGATTTTCCTAAAATTTTATATTATTTATTTAGTTAATATTTTAGTAATATTTTACTATTTATACTAATATTTTATTAATATTATTGTTATAAATAAAATATTAAGATTATTAATTTTTTATCTCAAATTTATTAATATAATTTAATTTACAATAGTAGATTTAATTTAATAGTATTTATAATATTTAAATCACTGCTACAGTTAATTTTGTGGTCAACTTTTCCACTTACACTTTTACATTACCAATCAAACACCGTAAAACATAATATATTTTACCATTTACACTTTCACTTTATCAACCAAACACCGTAAAACACAATATACTTTTTCATTTACACTTCACTTTATCAACTAAACACCGTAAAACACAATATATTTTCTCTACTACAGTTCACTTTTTTCATTCTCATTTTACGACTTATGATGTTTTACAACGAAACAAACAGGCCATGAATCGAGATAAGTGACTGCTAGTGAACGTGAGTGACTCGTTCTCTCAATTGGACTAGGCCCAAATTCAGCCGTCCTCCTGCAGTGAGAAAGAGACTCAGACCACCGCAGCGAGGGAAATCGAAATTTCGAAAACCACCGTTTTCTAGGGTTTTCATTTCGTTTCGTTTTGTCTCGTCACCAATAACCTAACCTCGAACGAAACCCTTTGGGGGGGAACAACGATGAGCTCTCCAATGGAGGTTACTCTCCAGAGCGCCACCTTCGAGGTCGCCGCAGAGGTCTGCAAGCAACCTGAGGTCGCGCGGGAAACATCAACAGCCCCAGTTTCTCCGGCGTCAGTCGCAGACGACAAGGTTCTCGTTTCAGGTAAAATAGAACACAAATGCGTCTACTTTTCGTCTAATTTAGCTCATCTTCTATTCTCAGTTCCATTAATCTGATTTATTGATCCCATTGTTTCGTTGCAGTTGAGGTCTGCTTGAATCCATCGAGCACGGCTCGTCCTGACGATGTCCGCAAAGCTGTAGAAAGGTGCGCCCACTCTATTATTCTCTTAATTTGTTTAGTCTTTTTTTTCCTTTTTGATTTTTTTAACCTGTTAGTTGTGTTTGGCTGGAAATCTGGCAATAAGTGAGAGATTTTCATTGGAAAAACATAAGCTTTTTCTCAATCGCGCAATGCAGCTTCTCAGTTTAGACTTTTGCTTCATAATCAACCTCATTTTGATGGCAAATGGCTTAGGTGTTGCTGTTTCAAATTCTATAGAGGGCCATTTTAGTTGGTGCAAGTAATTTGGTTTAAGCTTATGTGAGAAAGGGGGGCATTGCATATTTTTAAAACTAAGATTAAAAAGAGATTAAATCCAAGATCAAAACTGCTCAGAGGAAGATATATGGTGTTAACGTTTTCTGATTTTCAGTGCATATTTTTATACCTGTCTATTTCCTGTGTATTATAAAACTACGGAGGTCACAAAGGAGGCATTGCGAGAAAAGAAGACCTGACACCTGACTCCAGATAACTGAATGACGGTAACCCATTTTTGGCATGTCTTTTGAGGTAATATGTGTGACCTTACATTTACAGTGAATACAAAATCATAGTACTAGTCACTCTATTCAGTGAGACCTTGTAATGTGGATTCAATGTTGTATAATAGAAAATAAAATCAAGACGTTTCATCAATTAAAGCTCACGTCTATGGTGCTTTAGGTTGAGATTGCTGCAAATAAGTAATGCAAATGAATCAAAGTAGAAGTGGTACTGGTAGAATAAATGATATTCAAATCTACCACTTAGTAGTAACAACCTTTTCTGACAACACCATGAATACTCTCATTTCCCCTACCAAGGCTTGCTTGTTAAATATGAGAATTAGAACAAGTTGTCTAGAGGGATGCTTTGGTATCATCTCATGTTCCTACTTACCAACACAAGAATTGATCTTGCTCGTATTGAGTTTCGTCTAAATCTGTACTTAATTCCGATAATGCTGATAGTATTTCTTCCTTAACCAAGACTAATTTACTGGCTTGTTGAGAAACAAACTGGTGGTGTATAAAAAAATCAAAGGCGTAAGGTGAAGCATTGCACCTCCTAATGGGGTGAAGTGCAAGCCTCAAGGCTTGGACGACAAGCCTCAAACTTTACATTATTTTCATTCTTACAGATTATAAATTTAAAAAATATGAAAAAGGATAAAAAATTAAGTCAATGTAATTATAAACAACCTTCTAGCAAAACTTCAAGTTATATTTGGCATTTTACTCCATTTTTTTAAAGTGGTAGCCCCTTAGATGTTTATCAAACCATATATTTTCAGCAATGTAAAAAGTGGACCTTTTTTAAACTATATTTTGAAGTATAAGAAAAAAATAAAAGTTTGACAATAACTTAAATATTGAATATTTTAACTTTCAAGTATAAAATAAAATAGTTGTCTTGTCATGTTTGCAACAAAAGCCTGGATGGGAATTCTAGTCGAAGGTGACTGAGGCCTGTGGAGCATGGACACTTCAAGTGAGTGTCATGTCTCTAATACCAATGTCTCTAATACCGACACTTGTAAGACACTTGCCCGACAAGTATTAGACACTTTAAAACTGTGTTGGGTGTTAAAAAACTACAGAATCGTGTGTCCACACCGTGCCAGCACAATGTCGATTTAAATAAAATCTAAGGGTCACTTGTTGAAATATAGAAGTCACATGTCGCTTGAACAAACATGAAAGAATGTCTCTTTATATATATATATATATATATATATATATATATATATATATATATATATATATATATATATATATATATATATATATATATATATATAAGGGAGGGGGGAGAGAGAGTAGGATCCTTTCAAAAGGATTCAGACCCGAATCCTTGTCAATCAGATTCAACCCCTCGACATTCAAAAGCAAGATCTACTCCGTTCAAGTTGATTTACATTATTTGAAGTCTTTAAAAATAAAAATCATGACATCTGAATACTTTTTGATTATCCATCAAGTGGTCGCAAACGGACGGCCAAAAGTAGTGAGTTGTTTAGTTTAACAATGTATAATATTTTAAACCTAGCAAAAATTGATGTGTAGGGTTTTTTTTAAATATTTAGATCACGATCAAGTGGTCGAATTGAGAATTTGTATGTTTAAAATCATAAATCTAAGTATAATGCTATTTCGGTTGTCCATTTTACATATACTTGATGGATAAGTAAAATGTATTCAAATGATATGATTTTTCATTTTTAGAGACTTCAAATAATATAGATCAACTTGAACGGAGTGAATTTTACATTTGAATGTCGAGAGGTTGAATTTGAGTGGGAAGAATTTGGGTCAAGTCCTTTTGAAAGGACCTAGTGTGTGTGCATATACATACATACATACATATATATATATATATATATATATATATATATATATATATATATATATATATAGATCTCCCAAGGGCTTACATGCCCCTGATGTTTACAACACCCACAATATCCCAGAGCAACAAATTATGAAGCTGCTCGGAACTAAAGGCCCTATATAACTGGCTCTGACCCCCCCAGCTTACCCTGAGTAGCCACAGAATCCGCTGGCACATTCCTTTCTCTATAGATGTGATTCACTTTCCACATAGATAGGCCTCGAATCCACTCATGAATGTTAATAAGAAGGCTGTTTGCAAGCTGAGATTCTGAGAAAGGCCTTTAAAAGACCAAAGCCAGTGGATAACTGTCATGGAGTTACCCTCCACCCAGAGGACATTAACGTGCAATCGAAATGCAACATACTTGACCACCTCGTAAACAACCAAAAGTTCCACCAACACTACTAAATCCCCTTTAAAGGGAAAGCTTTCTCTTGCACGAAGATCACCAACCTCATCGTGCACACAAACCCATAACCTCCTATCCACATCGGCGCCTCTAAAGCGTATCAAAGTCGACCTTCAAGGAGCCAGGCTGTGGGAGTTCCCATTGAAAGAAGATAGGAGATGTGCCCCACTCAAACCCGAGACCAAGGGAGCTCTAGTTAGCATGAACACCTGGACCATCACCTTGCATTGCCACTTTTACAAAGCTTGACCTAACGCCTTAACCACTAGAGTAGTAAGATGAGGCCGAGAACCTCTAAATTATTCTCATTCCTACCCTTCCATATCTCTCTGGACATGTAGTCTACCCTGCTATTACAAACATTGCACTCCTAGCTGGAGGAGGACGACACAATAGTTCAAGAATGTCTCCTTAACATAAGGCAAATATTATTTTAGTAGAATATGAATACCTACGAACTAGGTAAGGTATTAATTAAATTATTTTCAATTTTTTTGTTTTGCTTGTTACTTGTTAGAAGCTATGGTAGTAAACCAATTAGATTTTTATTTTGTTTTCTATTTTACTTTTAATAGAACACATTTTAATCAATACAGGTTTTGATATGTATATAGGCCAGTATTTTAAATGTCGACTGGCATTTCTGAAGTGTCGGCCGATATTTCGTTTTCAAGCTCTAACTGCCACGACATCCCTACTCTCATTTGATGACGTTTTGAAAAATGTTGCTTGACATTTCGGGAAAAATTCAATATGTGGGTTGATATTTTAGAAAAATGTCTGCCGAAATTTTAGGGAAACTCAATATGTTTGGTGGTCTGAAAGTTAGAGCAATTGAGAAATTTTTACAATAAGTTAGTGTGTATGTAAAATGTTAAGGTAAGTACACCTATCCTAAACATATTCATGCAGTTTTGTATAAATTGTGTATACATTGTCTTGATAAGAATTTTAAAATTACATTATTTAAGACATTTAGGACACATATATATCTGCCATGCCATCTGAAATTTACTAGATAACCCCAAAATATTTCTGAAATCCGAAATTCGACATCCGATTATGACATCCAATATTTCTCTGATATCCGACATTTAAAACACTGATATAGACATATACATACACATGATCATATCTCCTTGTCCCCGTATCCATTTACCGTGTCACCGTGTTCGTATCATGTCGTATTCATGTCCTGTGTTCGTATTCATGCTTTATAGACTGAGTAGCACAAGCTTCATTTGTTATGTTAGCTGGCTTCACTTGGGTCCGCTTGACTAGCGAAGCTGTAAAGAATGCAGAAACCTATGTTATAGTATATTTCACCGATAGCTAATGAAATATTAAAAATGTATTCCATGGTTTAAATCTCGGTATTGTATTAATACAGGCCAATGGATATTGTCAATATCGGTAATATCGACCTTACAATCAGTCGATACTGGGTTTAATGTTGTATGAGGTTACCTCAAAACCCGATGCAATATTACCGATATATATTAGAATCGGCCAATATTTAAAACCATGATATACTCTATATTTATATTTATCACAACATAACATCTCAGTCTTTGTGTTAGGTAAATCACGGTAGTTAAAATGACACCAATACTAATTATACCCAGATAAAATCAGAATATTAAGTTTGTTACAACCATTCAATCACAGAAGATATGACTTGGTTTTGATCGTTTTATCCAAAATTTATTTATCCTCATCATTTGAAATAGAGTCTAATGGATACAAAATGGTTATAGCTTTCACTGGACTTAGTGAAGTGTTGTCGCATTTATAGTAATGAAGAATCATTAGAGATCATGGTTTCAAATATCGACCGATGTAAGGCTTTTAGGTACTCGATAAGATATTAACCCAACGTGCCCCATCCCTTGAGGTCTTGTGTTGTAACTGCCGATATCAGGGTTAATATTGTCAATATGATCGATATTGCTGTTATTGATAGCCAAAATTGACTATATTGATACTAAAATTATTGGCCAATAGTAATGCCAGTATTGAAATTTCAAATGATGTTAGAGAGAAAATTAATGTAATATAACCATAATTTCATGTTTAAGAGGGTCAAATTAATAACCTATAGTACAATAATAGATTTTGTATTACTTATTTATTTATTATCTCTTCAATGTTTTTAACTTTAGATTGCTTCCCAAATAATATGTTAACTACCATTTGAGTTGTTCTCTAAAGTTCTCCTTTTTCGCTCATTATGTGGTTAATTACTTGGTATTCTCAAATTTATTAATTCCTTCAAAGTATGCTGCTACTTATATTTAGTTTCTAACACTTTCTTTGCTACTTTTTCATTTGAACAGGTACATGCATCTTTTCCTTGTGAGAGTATCTTACTGAGGTTGCACCTACCAATTTTATTTCATTTCTATTAGGATGCTTGAAAAGAGGAGCTTAAGCTATGTCGATGGTCCTGTTCCAGTGCCCCTTGATGATTCTTTTCTACTTGAAAATGTGAAGCGGATCTTAATATGTGACACAGGTTTAGCAATTTGTTAAAACTGTTCCTTTTACTTGGTTTTTGCTTGTTGTACTGCAACTTTATCAGTTCTCTTGATAGTTTCATATGTTCTTCCTAGATGAGTGGGTGGATAACCATAAAGTACTGTTATTCTGGCAAGTCAGGCCAGTTGTCCATGTGTTTCAGGTATGTGCCGACATATTCTATAGAACTTTCTTCATAACTGTAGTATTTGTAAACCCTGGTATCTAGAACCACTGCTCTGACTTCAGTTTCGAGTGTACACTTTTATTACACATACATAGATGGCATTCTAACTTTTCTCAAGTACATTTTTATCTGGAAAGGTGCTACTTTGTTTTTTCCATATACTTCTGTAGAAAAAGATCATCACTAACCGAATGGTGAGCGCCCAACTTTCACAATCCTGATTTACCATTATTGTTTTTTATTGAATTGCAAAATTTCTTTATGTTGTTTACTATGTCGGCCAAGTCAGATGCATATCTTGAATTGTCCTAGAGGTCAGATTTCCTTTCTATATTTTGCTAAATATAAGACAAATGATCTGTTAGTTATTAAAAACACACCCATCATTAATCATCTAAATATAATAAGTACAAAGGTTCATCAAATGTTGTAAGATTCAAGTACTTCTCTGTAACTATTTAATTTTCTGTGTTAATCAAGTTGTTTATAATTTGCCATCCTAAATTAACTGCAACCTCCTTCTGCTTTAAAAGTCACAAAAAGGGCAAAGTTATCAAATTGGCATGAAAATAAAATTCAAGGCTTTTTATGGTTTTATTGAAATTGGCCATATTAAACCATTGTTTGCATCTGTAAATGTTCAAAGACGAGTTTCACAGAAGGTTATAATAGAAGCACTCAATCAATGTTCAGCTGTAAAGTGTGAAGAAACAAAAGGCTATTCATTATTATTGTTGTTATTATGATTTATTTTATATCCAATATGTAAAAGCTTAAATTGACCGTGATTCTGAGTTTTGAGGCATAACAGTGACAGAGTAGTCTTTATTTAAAAATTATGACATCAACCTAAAGAGTGTCTTGTAATGTTGGTTTTACACTAAACTAGTGGTTTCCAATTTGTCTGTATGTGATTAATCCAACTTTCTTGGGTTGTTTGAAATGTAAGAGATCCAGCAAGGTCATAATTAGTATCCAATCGGATCTCTATCCAATGTCTGATTTAGATCAAAGAGCCTTGTGTAGGATCTAGACTGTGAATTCATAAGGATTAGATTGCCTGTTTAAATTAGAATTGAATATTTAAGCCTTTTGGAGGTTAGTTCTTTGAAGTGGCTAATAGATCATTTTTGTTGTTAGGACCTGTTTATAGTTCATGCCTAGTTATTTTTACTGACATGCTTGTTCAGTTTGAAGTTTTCTTATCATTCTCGAATAATCCATGGAGCATTCTGAAACATTAACTTTGCTGTTACCCCCCAAATTTTAACATGGCCTTGTTAAGATTGTCTATGATTTATCATGGGTCACATAACAATGGCAAAATGCTCACATTTTTGCAGCTTAGTGAGGATGGTCCTGGTGAGGAACCGAGCGGAGATGACATGCTTTCTAGCTTCAATGAATGGGCTCTGCCTGCTAAAGAATTTGATGGAATGTGGGAAAGGTTTGGGGTACAATCAATTTTTTTTCCTATATCCACTGAAAACTAGTACCTGTATTATTTAATAGTTGAACAAATTATTATTGCAGCTTAATTTATGAAACTGGCCTCAAACAGCGTTTACTGCGATACGCTGCTAGTGCACTTCTGTTTACAGAAAAGGGTGTAGATCCTTGTCTTGTTTCATGGAACAGGTAAACAATTTAATATCTTCTCTTGAACTGTTTATACAAATGGGTTTCAGTTTACTCTGATAAATTCTATTGTCAGTCGGAACTTGTCTATCTAAACAAACCACCATGAAGAAATCGGAAGATATATGTTCCTATAAAATAATATGTAATGCTACCACGGTGTTGTTCCAGTTGGCCTTTCTTCTTCTTGCTTACTTGCCTTAGATATACTTGGTCTGTTGTGGCTCACTCAATTCGTTCTTGGCGCCTTGCTGGTTTTTTATTTCTGTCTCTTGTGTTGCCTTTTTTTCATACACCTATTCATATCTGCATGTTCTACAACTCAAAATAATTTAATATTTCCTATGACAATTACTTTGAATCTTCCTGAAGTTTTACCAAGCTATGTGCATCTTTCAGATATGCATTAATCTTAGATCATAGTATTTTATTTTATTAGCTGCAGATCAGTGTTTTAAATATCGGATATCGGCGATATACCGGTAGGCAAAATTATATTCCGGATACCGAATACGGGTGATATATCGCGATATGGTACCAAATACCGGTTGATATATCAATAGTCAATACATATAATACATTATTAAAGAAATAAGTTATTATCCAAATATCATATAAAAACATCATTAAAATATCACAATGAACATAAAATAAAATAAAATAATCTCTCAAGCAAATAATAATAATAATTATTCAAATAAGTAACTATATCGGTCGATATATCAGATATTTCATCTCGGATATCGGTCAATATATCGGCTCAGGTGGCGATATATCGGCTCAGGTGGCGATATATCGGCTCAGGTGGCAATATATCGGCCTATATCGGTCCAAAATTATATCCGGTAATTTTTTGCACTTATCGTATCGTTTTGAATAAAATACCAGTATCTCGGCCGATATACCGGTATATCGGCTGATATTTAAAACAATGCTGCAGATACATATAGGTGTGAATTCAATTACTATCTTTGTGCTAGCTTTGAAGGTTCATTTGCCTTATAAATATTTTAGCCATACGTCATTATTGTTTGTTTGCCGCATTCTATTGTGTTATTGATGTGAAATGTGTTTGCGTA
Source organism: Agave tequilana (assembly GCA_038442645.1). Classification (NCBI taxonomy): domain Eukaryota; kingdom Viridiplantae; phylum Streptophyta; class Magnoliopsida; order Asparagales; family Asparagaceae; genus Agave; species Agave tequilana. Next base: position 26,981 of record JAVJIF010010070.1, read on the forward strand.
TATGAAAATCAGCAATAAAATATTTAATCGCACTTCACCAACATGAAACGATCGTTGGTAGAAAATGATTAAAAAATTAATAATGCAGATGGATGTAAAATAACATGCGTAGATTAATTTAATTTCAATCATAAATCAATTAAAGATAATAATTTATGCTGGCAAAAGATTCTAGAATTAATATCAAAGATACTAAATTAAAGACAAGTAGAATCCCACATTCTCACTTTTGGCGGATAACAATTAAGTCGATAAAATATCAGAGATTAATTATCAGTTTCGAAATAACTGATCGGGATTAAAAACATATCAGCTGAGGATTACATCGATCTCAGTGTCCTGTGAAGAGTGTAGATATGTAGAGCTTTCTTTTACGAACACAACGTTTCAAAAATCAACTGAAACGGAACGCAAGATGTCGAAGTTACGGTTCGAAATTAACCTCGAACTCTTCATGGGGTTTGTTTTTACTGTAGCGATTATGCTATTATAGCAGGTATTGTTTGGCACTGTAGCACTACTGTCCGACACTGTAGCAATATTGTTTCTCTAGATATTTTTTTTTTTTTAAAATTTTTTTGTTAAAGATAAGAACGTTAGAATTAGGGTGTTGGATTAGAAAGAGGAGAGGGTAGAGTTTTGAGAAGAGGACTAAAATCAGGTTTAGGGTTTTGAGGAAGAGAGAAAGATATGGCAAGGGGATATGTTAGGATTTCACACCACTAATTTAGGATTTCTCTAAGGGTTTCACACATAAAAAGAAATTGCAGAGAGATCACAAACTCACACAATTTTAAGAAATTTTCTTCATAATAATTCTCATTGCATATTATTTGATACAAGAGGCCTTTTATAGATTGTTACAAAATTGAATACAATTTAAACTAAAACTCTTAATCAAAATAAATTATAAGCTTAACTTTTAGAAATTAAAATTTCTAATCAAGTGGGATTCCAACTATCAAAAGGAAATCAAAAACAAAGAAACTTTAAATAAAAAACTAGAAACTAAATTCTACAGCTACTGAGAATCTGGAACAAGGTTTCTTCTCCATCGGTGAAACACGTGCCATACTCGTGACTTGATGCCAGCATCATTCTCCTCGTGGTGGAGAGAAATGGACTCCGTCGAATTAGAAGTGAAAGTGCTTTCATACTGCTATAAAATTTCATGATCAATCTTTGGCAATTCACTTCGGTCTAGTCATGTATCATCAATTAGTACTTTTTCTGTCTAACAAATTAGATATTTTTGAATCCCACCTTCTTGAATGGTGATAATTTTATCATCTAAGAATTTATTAACTTAACATGCTGAATAGGGTAAAATATTTAGTAGTAGTGAAAAAACGGGCTCTCAAGAATAGGCTCATGGGAAGGCTCATCAATAAGTGGGATAACATCAAGACCTTTAAATCCACTAAGCAGTCAATATTGAAAGTAGAACTGATACCAAAATCTGTAAAAAAATTTATAACATAAATATTATCTTTCAATTTCATCAAGATTTGAAATGAATCAGAACTACAAGCATGCAACTTTTGAACATCACTATTATTAAAAGTATTTTATCTATTTCTATCATTAGCTTGTATCTCATGATTGATGTTGTTTTGTGCAATTTTATCACTGATCTTCATGGATTGTTCGTGCATGTGTTGTAAAAGATGACGCAAATGATGATGCAGATCAATGACTTGATACTGATCGGCTATGTGGATAAGATCTGTAGATAATTTTGATTTGGAGCCTAACATATGACACTAGGGGAAAGTGGATTGTATCGGCAGTTGAGAAAGAAAGAGTTGATGACCATAGCAGGCAATGACAGTAGAGGAGCAAGGGGCTCTGGATTTGTTACAAGCAGTTCCGTAACTTTAGCGACTTTGACTCAGTTTAGACAGTAGGCAGCAACATACCCATAACCTTAACACTTGTAACATTTAATCATGTGATTAAGTTTGGAGAAGTCTCTGTCATTAAATTCCTTTATCACGGGCGTAACTATCGGAGAGACAGGACTATCAGACTTTTTCATGACTATTTTATCTATGATTTTATTCAAAATTTTGTTCACATTATCCGAGATTTGGAGTAGGTTATTAAGCTTGGCCATGATGTTACCTAAGGTAGGTGGAAAATCCATTGAAGTTGGTATGCACTAAATAAGACCTAGATGAAAAATGGAATTCTTGTATGCAAATTTTTTTTATTTTTTTAAAATGCAAGAAATCATTGAAGTTTCTTAATAAGTGCCTAGAGATGTGATTTTTTTTTTTTGAATAAAATCTAAACTAAATGCAAGTAAGTAAATAAACGTGATTAATATGCAAATTCTACCTTAACTGTGCTCTGATAAAACATTAGTTATGGTTCCTCCTGGTGTACTCCAGTGAAGGAGATTGCACTTACTAACCAACTGCAAAGGCGGAATTTTCTTTTCAACACAAGAGTATTTCTACTCACGCAATAAAGGTTGTGTTCTGTGTTTGCACTGACTTCTTAAATTGAGAAGCTTCATTTATGGCAACAGCAAAAATTTTCTCTTTAGATTTCACAAAGGAACAACAGTTTTGAATTTATCTTACGTTGACATCTACTTCAAACTGTAGTAACTTGAATTTGGCCTTTGTGTGATGACTATTATCTGGACAAAAATCTCATTTAATTCGATGTGATTGTTAGATATAAAAGTTAAGACTTCATAAATTGACCTTCAAAATCTTTTATTTGCACATAAAAAAAGTATAATAAATGTAAAACATGCTGTTGGGACTCACTCTATTTTGCTGCATATAATATGTTTTACTAGGATCATTCTTTTGCATGGACCTCCGGGTACTGGAAAGACGTCATTATGTAAAGCACTTGCTCAGAAACTTTCTATACGCTTCAGTTCAAGGTTTGCTTGAAAAATAAACTGTGATTTCTTTGACTAATGTATTTTTTTATAACATCAATGTTTATATTTTGAATGGTCTCTGACTAGATACTCACTATGCCAATTGGTGGAAGTTAATGCTCACTCCTTGTTTAGCAAATGGTTTTCTGAAAGTGGTAAACTGGTATGCTTCTGATTTCATTATTTAGCCATTTCTGAGGATTCTATTACTCACATTTTCATTTATTGCAAATTTAGTTTCTTCGACAACAATGCGGTTTTTTAACAGTCTTGTTATCTATTGAGATAAGCCAACAGTTCTTGAGACAACATCTTTTATATTAAGAATTATAACACAATTACAAGTTTCTTTATATTCTTATCAATTTATTCTTTGAAAAGATAAGATAGAGTCCAGAAGTTGTGCCCATATTATACATTATGTATAATGTTAGTATTACACTCTTAAGAGAGGACTTCCGGGGGGTCATGTATTGCAGTACCACTGATGCTCCTGAATCTTAACTATGGATATTTTGGCATGATTCCTCCTTGAGAAATGCTAGCTAGATTAATTCCTGAGTTCACTGGAGTTTTCACATATCCAACAAGTTTCTAGCACACATTGACATGGGATTATTCATTTTTTTATGGTCATGACATATTTTCCTCGTTTACTATTTGTTGTCTGCCAAATGAACACTTTGTTATATACGAGCTTGTCTAGATGTTGACCAATAGTTTATGTGGGTTTTATAGCTGGCCCAATGGACACTAGTGGTAGCCCCTATCATACGTTATGGCATGTCACTTAGTGATGCAATCTAGATTTAAATTACACCAAGAGTGAGATCTAGGACTGAATTTGGGGGTTTTCAAAAGCTGTTTGCCAATGCAAAAGCACCGTTCCAAATATCGCCTTACCGATATATTGGATTTTTTCAAAGTAGTGATACGATACACTCAAAAAAAAAAAAACGTGCATATTGTTTGAGCTCATATCGGATAATATTGGCTCGTATTGGCCGTCGCCGATACATCAAGCTGATATGAATCGGCCAAATATTGGCTGATATGTGCTCTTTTTAGTCTTATTAGGTTTAAGACTTAATAACCTGGCTTGGGCTCAAGGTTGATCCCAAACCCACCCTTAAACATTGCTTTTCCCAATTGTACACTAATTCTCTAATAATAAAGCTGCGTCTCTAAACGGGAATGTGAGAGAGAGAGAGAGAGTGAGAGAGAGAGAGGGGGGGGGGGGCTGGAGAGGAGGCTGATCTACATAACACCGGTGGAGGTTGAACCCAATTCTTCTTCTCCTTCGGATAGTGTTTACATATTTCTTCAATTAACTGCATATTAAAAGCTTCTTTTTCCTCCTATTATACTGATGCTGTTGTTTTTCCTCTAGCCGATGCCGTAACCCCTTGTCTTCCTCCCCACTGTTGCTGCTCTTCTTATTCTTCTTTGCTTTAGACCACTTGCTGCACTGCTGCCACAAGACAGAGAAACAGTGACAGTGCGACAATAGAGTTGCAGCAGTGTCGAAGAAGTAGATGAAGAAAAGAGAGAGAAGAAGAGTAGTAGCACCTGCATCGTACAAAAATATTAAAGTAAAAGTGTAAAATAATGAAAATCAAGATAAATGAAAAGTGAACAGTTAGTTAATTTTCTATCAATGAAATTTATAATTAATTCCTCTAATAGACCTGAACAATTAGTGTTGCTAATTTCTCATTAATAAATAACATTTGGTCATTAGTTTTAATTCAAATTAATAAACTTAGATCAACTGCTTATTAGTTTTGAAAATTTTATTAGTCAACAATCACTACTTCTCTTTCTTTAATTTCTCTTTTGTTCTCTCTCTAGTTTCTTGATATAATTTCTTTGGAAGCATCTAATAAGGTCCTCTTAAATTCTAAACATAGCAAAGATCTGCTTTGGGAACATGCTGAAAAGTTGCGAAATAATACGTAGTATAAATTTTGTGATCACAATATTAGTGAATGTATTACTCAATGTAATATGCAATTGAAGAAGTCTGGGCATAAAGATTATCAAGCACGACTAAATAGTTATCATCCAATTAGATTAAAGAAGTATGGTCAATAAAGAAACTAGTCTCAAAGCTCTAGACAAATCATAAATTGAAAGAAAAAGACAACGGATCGGGGAGTAGCGGCCTCTGCCCGTATGCTGCTGTCGATGTGCTGATATTGATCTTCAACGCTGTTGTCGCCTTTGTACATCGTGCGTGAAGCACACGTGTCGCTACAAGCTGCGCCTCTGTCCTTTGTTTTACCGCAGGCAGCCCCTCACTTGATTAATCATGTCTATCTTGATAGAATACTTAGGTTGCCTTACCACTCCTTTATGATCTAACTTTCTAATTGTTGGCTCAATGATTTAATTTTTGTGGCCCCTCAAAACCTTGATTGGCTGGTCTTTATATAGGGTTGTATTACTTGAAGAGCAAGTTGAAAGAATTAAGAATTTTAATTGGATTAGGAACCCAGTTTCGGTTAGCAAGTCTTTGGGCGCAAGGCAAGGCTGGTAAGGCCGTGAATCAATCAAGAGTGAATTTTGGGTGCAAACAATAGAAACTTGTATGAATTAGAATCCTAATAATTAAGTGGACAAGTTAAATCAAGTCAGCCGGGGGGGGGGTCTTGATCAGAAGGAAAGATTGAGTTCGATGAACTATTCACAAGTTTTCCATCCTTTAAATGATAACTTATAAAGGCGCAACAAAAACTCAAAATTTGCAATGATTTCTCAATTAATTACATAACTCCTCTAAATAGGAGAACGTTAAGCTATAAAAGGTTTATTTCCAATTTCAAATTATCAAAATGCCAAGAAATGATAACAAATGAGTTTGATGACATCGAATGAATTCAAGTGATTTGGGGCTGAAAATCATATATATACTTTGCAGGTTTTTTGACTACCCATTTTGAACAGTGGGACATTCCTAATGACTAGGTGGACCTTGGTTAAGCCAAGTGTGGACTGAGGCCCACATTGAGTTTTAAAAACCTACACAGGCATTTATAACTAGAGCAAACCCGCAATGACTCCAGTTGGCAAAAGGACTACATTAGTCTTAAAACTAGTTTGGCAAGAAACCCTTTAAACCTGAGATAGTGAGATCTATCTCTTGTCTCACTCCCCATTTTGTCTTTTTGGGATCTCCCAGTAACATTTTTTCTCAGATTCTGTCACTTTCCAACCTTTTCTTTTGTTCTTTATGCGAGTTTTTTTTGGGTTCTCTCACTCTTTATGGTGTCCTTTGGGCCATCTCTTTATATCTCTATTTGTTACAAAGAAAAACTGCAACTTTCTTTCTAATTACAGGTTGCTTTGTAAGTTTTAAGGCACAACTCGTCTCATCTTCTCTCTCTTTTGACTTCGTGGAAGTTGAAACAAATAGATACATCATCCATGCTTCATTCTTACTGATTGTTTTCTTTTCAAATTAAAATATTTGATTCTTTATATTATGGAATTTTTCTTTAAAGCGTGGCATATTTAAATCTCAATTACATAAAAAGTTTCACGTTAGACTAGGGATCCATTGAAATTGGATGGTTTTGTTAATTATTTGTGAACTTATTAATAATTAGGTTAAAAACTTAAAAAGGATTGGAACATATGAACCGAAATAATTTAGAAAAGGTTTTTTTTTTTAAATATTGAAACTTAAAATCTTTTTTAACTCATTCACACGTGAAATCTTCACATGTACATTATTTCTTCTTGAATTATATAATTTGGGACAAAAACCCTCTCCCTTTGGTCGTTTGTTTTCAAAGATGGTGAATGGTCTAATTTGTTCTTATCTTTTTAGTGAGTAAGTATTGAAGGGCTTGATCAAGATGAAACAGGGTTCAAAAACTCGGCCGAGTCGGATATGACTCGGCCGAGTCGTATCCGACTCGGCCCCCTCCGGTATGACTCGGAGGCCCGAGTCAACAGAGGATCGCCGAGTCGACCCGGATCGGGTCCGACTCGGACCCGACTCGGGCGACTCGGGTCCGAGTCGGACCCAATCCTGGTCGACTCGGCGCCCGTGACTCCTCCCTTAAAACGCGCTGAGGGAGAGAGAGAGATCAGATCTGATCTCTCTCTCTCGCGCTCGCTGTCCCCCCGCGACGCCCTCGCCGTCCCCCCGCGTCGCCGTCGCCGTCGCCGTCGCCGTCGGTCTACAGGTAAATTCTCCCTCTCCCCTCTCTCCCTCTCAGTCTCTCTCTCCCTCTCTCTGTGCCTCTCTCCCTCTCTCTCTCTGTGCCTCTCTCCCTCTCTTTCTCTGTCTCTCCCCCGCAGCGGCGCACTCTCTCTCTCCGCAGCGACTCTCTCTCCCGGCTCTCTCTCTCTCTCCGCAGCGACTCTCTCTCTGTCTCTCTCTCTCTCTCTGTGTCGGACTCTCTCCCCCTCTGTATCTCTCTCTCACTCTGTATCTCTCTCTCTGTCGGACTCTCTCTCTCACTCTGTATCTCTCTCTTTGTTTGACTCTCTCTGATCTCTCTCTCTCTGTATCTCTCTCTCACTCTGTATCTCTCTCTGTTTGACTCTCTCTGTATCTCCCCTCTCCGTCTCTCTCTCTCCCCCCTCCCTCTCAGTCTCTCTCCCCCTCTCTGTCTCTCTCCCCTCTCTCTGTCAGTCTCTCTCTGTCCCTCTCTCTCTCTCGTCTCTCTCTCCTCCACTGTGTTCCCCTCTCTCTTCTCTATCTCCGTCTCTCTCTGTTCCTTTCTCTAATTAATTTGCATTTAATGTCATTTAATTTAGTTTAGTTTAGGTAAAGTTAATTTAACTTAATTTAGGTTAATTTAATCTAATAAAGTTTTGTAATTAAGTTAGGTAATTTAATAATTTTATTGAAGTTAGGTAATTAAGTTAGTGTAGGTTAATCTAGTATAAACTAGTTTAGTTTAATTTAATGTAGTTTCATTTAATTGAATTGAATTTAATTTAAATTAGTTTAGTTAACTTAATTTAGGTTAATTTAATTTAATAAAGTTTTGTAATTAAGTTAGGTAATTTAATAATTTTATTGAAGTTAGGTAATTAAGTTAGGTTGCTTAATCTAGTATAAACTAGTTTAGTTTAATTTAATGTAGTTTCATTTAATTGAGTTTAATTTAATGTTTTTAACTTAGTTAATTTTAGTTTTAATTTAATTTAACAGATAATTTTTTTAAATTTCAGTATGGCTCCAAAGCAACGCGATATTGGATGGGAACATGGTACCTCTGTTGGTGGAAGTAGAAAACTTGTGAAGTGCAATTATTGTGGGAAACAAGTCCATGGTGGTATCACTAGATTGAAGCAGCATATAACACATGTACCCGGTCAGGTGGAAGGATGCTTGCGAGTATCAAAAGAGATATCTCAAATAATGAGACATCTTTCTGAAGGTAGCAAAGAAAGAGCGGCCATAAAATCTAAAAAATAGCGACTTATGAGATCTTTAAGTGAGGAAGATTTCTATGATGTGATCGAAGAAGATTCTGATAATGAAATTGAAGAAGTTGGTGATTTAGAAGGAGTTGAAAGAAGACAACTGAAACAAGCCATGAAAGAAAGTCGTGAAATGGCTTGGAGATCGGCAGAAGGAGTTGATATTGGTGGCAGTAGTTCACAGCCTTCAGGATCAAGGAGTAACCGTGAATTCCGTCGGAGTATGACTATGAGAGAAGCTGAAATTCTAGCTCGTGGTATTGATCCTTACATGTTCCCAACAAAACAGAAATCAATCAAAAACATGTTCTCAACTGAGAATATGAAAAAAGTTGAGAAATCCGTGGCGAAGTTCTTTCACTACAATGCAATACCATTCAATGCAGCTGATAGTGGTCCTTACTACCAAGCCATGATTAATACTATTGCGGAGGCATGTCCAAGTGTAAAAGGCCCTACAGGGTACCAGATTGGCAATATCTATTTAGAGGAGGAAGTGAAAGAAATTGGAGTATATATTGCTTCAATAAAAACAAAATGGCCGCAGTATGGTTGCATGATCATGTGTGATGGATGGAGTTCTCATAATAGAAAGTCTATTGTTAATTTCATGATTTATTGTGATAGAAGCATGATCTACCATACTTCTGTTGATACCACTAATATCTCGAAGACTGCTGAGTATATATTCTCGCTAATGGATAAAGTTGTTGATGAAGTTGGCGAAGAAAATATCGTGCAGGTTGTAACAGATAATGAGGCAAGTTTCAAAGCAGCTGGTCACATGTTGATGGAGAAGAGAAAACATTTGTTTTGGTCTCCCTGTGCAGCACATTGCATTGATTTGATGCTTGAAGATATTGGCTCTTTGAAATCAGTCAAGGAGACATTGGATGATGCTAAGGTGATCACATCATTCATTTACAATAGCCTCAAAGTGGTGAATTTAATGAAGCTATATACAAAAGATAGAGATTTGTTGAGACCAGGTATAACACGGTTTGCCACCGAGTTTATTTCTATTGAAAGCCTTATTCGCTATGAGCAAGATTTGAAAAGAATGTGCACGACTACCGAATGACGTGAATTCAACAAGGAAAGGAGTAGAAGAAGTGTGCGAGATAAGGTTTCTAATCTCATTCTGACTGACCGGTTTTGGAAGAAGGCAAGAGAGGTCCAAAACATTATGGATCCTCTTGTTAGAGTCTTGAAGATAGTGGACCAGGATAAGAAACCTACACTATCTATTATATATGAAGTTATGGATAGAGCAAAATTGGCTATAAAGGCCTCAAATAAGAACTGGAAGAAGTACTGGGACATCATTGATAGAAGATGGGAGGGACAATTGCATAGACACTTGCATGCTGCTGGTAATTCATTTGCCTAGAAATCATATTTGTTGACTAGAAATTGAAACTGTCATATCATAACAATCGTTTGCTTACATTATTGCAGCATATTTTTTAAATCCAGCACTCCAATATTCAAAAAACTTTTCTACACATCCAGAAGTGAGATATGGATTAAAGGAGGTCATTAAAAGATTGGAGCCAGATTTGACTAAACAAGCAAGAACTATTAATGAGGTAATAATAATTTATTTATTTCATCGATATAATGTTATGCAAATATTAACACTTGTGATGTGTATTCTCACAGATAAAATTATTTGTGGATGGAGTTGGAGAATTTGGAAGCTCACTAACTAGAAGAGCAGTGCAACAATTTCTTCCAGCTGATTGGTGGATTAATTATGGTGAAGAAGCTCCCAATCTGTAGAAAATTGCCATCAAAGTCTTAAGCCAAACATGTTCTTCATCGGGTTGTGAAAGAAATTGGAGCACGTGGTCGCTAATTCATACAAAACTGCGCAACCGGTTGGCAATGAAAAAGTTACATAAACTAGTATTTGTGCATTACAATATGCGGTTGCGAGTAAGAAACTTGACATGCAAAAGCGACACTGATGATTATTACAACCCAATTGATCTGAACAATATTTTCAATGATGATGATATTTTGGATGAGTGGATTCGTGAGGGAGAACAGCCGATGTTACCACCAGATGACTTAGGTTGGTTAGATGAAGGTATTCGTCATACTGACGAAAGTGGCGGTGATGATGGTGATGGCGGTAATGATGACAGCGGTGATGGTGGTGGCGATGATGGTGGTGAGGGTGATGGCGGTGAGGGTGATGCGGCAGTGATGGTGGTGATGGTGGTAATGTTGAAGAGACTCATGGTGTTGGTGGAAGCCAACGAGATGATGCTTTAACATGGGATTCAGAATATTATGCCACACAAGATACAGATCATGGAGGCCGGGCGGAAATTTCACAACAGCGTAGGCATTTGGATCGGTTGGTCGAATTCAGTTCTAGCGATGATTATTCGAGTGGACATGATAACTACTCACATGGTCATCATAGTCTTGAAGGCCATTTATAGGGGTTGGGTTTGACATCTGGCCAATATTCTGGCACTGATTATTCTAGCACTGGTGAATACTCTACTAGCAGCACTGAATATCGAGGTTTTGGGTATTATCACCATGGAGCTGATATTGCACAACCCCTACCGTCATATTACTTTGATAGTGGATCCTCTGGCCAATCATCTCAGCCTACAGGATCTCACTCACAAACATATTATTATCCTTATGGAAACTATATGCCTGATTTCTATTCTTATCGCGGGCCAGATGATAATAATGATTTGGAGCCTCCTCGTAATTCAATGTGGAAATGACTATATTAGCAGGTACTTATGAATTATTTTGTGCAATTTACTATATTATGCATGTATTTTGATATTTTTCTACTGACGACGCTTGTATTTATGCTTTCACGTTATGTTTTGAGTGTTAGGTGATATGTTTTGAATATGTGATGCATGAATTTGGATGTTTACATTTTTTATGATTTGTCATGATTTTTTCATAATTTTTTTGGCGTTCTATGTAGCGTTTTGCGCGTATCGTCCGAGTCCGATCCGAGTCGCCGAGACCGATCCGTCTCGGTGCCGGCCGAGTCGGCGGCCGAGACCGAGACTTTGAACCATGAGATGAAAGCATGAGAAAAGAGAAGAACAAAACTTGAAGCTTATAATATTTCATCTTTTTGATGAATTTAATGATATGCAGTATTTTCTTCTTAATTTTGAGAACAAAAAATATGTGGGCATGTGAAATTTATGAGCTACAAATACAGAGTTTCAAGTTAAAAGGAACTGGAGCATAAAGATTTCAATATTTTTTGTGATTTTTAATGTTGGGTGATAAGTTCTTTTTGTTTCTGAGGTTACGGAGAATATAGGATTAGAGTTCTGTTAAATTGGATTATTAGTATTGGGTTATTGGGTTATTACCCATATACCCTTCTTGTCTTCTATATATATCTATCTTCTTACATGAATAAAAATTATCACTTTTGATAGTTTCTACTTCTCTACATGATATCAGAGTAAGAGAAACTCTAACCTTAAAATCTTCCGTCTTCTTCTCCTACTTTCCTCAAAATTTCCCGTCCTTTCCTAAACAATCGCGCTCCCATTTCTTGTCTGCGCCCTTCCACATCCTCCAAGTATTGCCGTCACTACTTTCACACCTTTAACATTGCCGCCACCACCTCCATACCATCCAAGTACTGTCGCCACCACTTCATACCTCCAAAATTTGCCGCACCACCTCCAAAAGTCATCGTGCTTCAAAAATCAGATTTTTAAATTTGATTTGGATTTTTTAATGCTCAACAGGATCCTCTGGTGAGATTTGCTCTGTTTACTGCTCAAAAATCAGATTTTTACATCTGATATGTTCTTTTTGATGCTCTACAAGACTTCTCTGATAAGATCTGATCTGTTTTCTGTTTAAAAATTAGATTTTATATATGATCTGCCTATTTAAGGATGATAATTTGAGTCCTTAATACTAATCTGGCTGTTTATGGTACTAGCTGGTAACTAAGTTACTTCTTTCTCTTCATTACTAGCTGTTTGCTGCTACCATTAGTTGAATTATAGTGATTTCTATAACTGGATATTATGTCTGAGATTACAAGTTCCTCCAATATGATCTCTCTGATGATCATGACTTCTGTTTCCAAGATGATGTTGGGGACTACTATGAAGTTGAATGGTTCAAACTAATTGTTATAGGCGTAGGCGTTTCACATATTCATTGACGCTCAGAACAAATTGGCTCACCTCCTATAGTCTCCACCTGCTGATACAGATTCCACATATGTGACCTGACTCACTGGAGATTATTCTATAATGACATGACTTCTCAACAATCTGGAGGAGACGATTAGTGGTAATGTCATGTTCTTGGCTATTGCTAAAGAGATGTGGGATACATTGAATGTTATGTATGACAATGAGAGAAAGGGGTGTTTGAGATTTATGACCACTTGTTTGAGTTCAAACAAGGAGACAGATTCATGTCTGAGTTCTATGGAGAATTCAAAGGTCTAATTGATGAGTTAGAAATGCATCAACCTGCTGTTACTGATGCGGCGACACTGAGGGCATTTTATCAGGATCTCGAGTGTCAAAGCTTTTATCTGGCCTGAGTCCTACGCTACGATCTCAGTTACAGGATCAGATACTGGGAGGAGATAGTATTCTCACGTTGATTGCTACCTTCTCGAGAGTTATGCGAGACTGGAGCCGATGTTTTCTCTACACCATTCATTAAGCAATCTACTATGTTATCTGGGCATAGCAGATGTCGTGGTCGTGGCTGTAATTTTGGAGGAGTGGATGTGAATTCGTTGGAGGTGGATATGGTTCTTATGGAGGCAAATAGAGTGCCTATTAGAAAAGACCCTGGCTATGTAGGTATTGAGGACGCAGTAATCACATTTCTGAGAAGTGTTGGGAGAAATTTGGTTGACCTGAGTGGGCACACCTATCTGATTCTGATCCTCCTGCCCCTCGTCATGCTTCTCAGGACTCTTCATCCACTCTTCATGGTTTTTCCATAGTTGTCCTGTCACAGGAGGATTATGATAGACTTCGACAATTAGAGTCTCCTAGAACAATCTTTCAGCGACTCATACATCTGCTTCAGGTATGCAAGCCTATACTACCTCTCCTCAGAGACCTGGATATTAGACTCTGGAGTCTCATCCCATATAACAGGTATTAAGCAAATGTTTGTTTCTTTAAATTTGTCAAGTGTTCACCCTTCTATTAAAATTACTGATAGTACCTATTCACTTGTATTAGGCAATGAGGTAGTTCATGCTACTTCATTCTTGACCCTTACTGGTGTCTTATATGTTCCACGATTTCCTGTTAGTCTTCTTTCTATCAGTCGGTTTACTAAACATAATAACTATAAAATAACTTTTTTTTTCTCATTGTGTGTTTTAGGACCTGTCGATTGAGAAGAGGATTACTCCGGGGCATGAACGAGAAGGCATATACTGTTTGGATGATCGAATAACCCCTATAAATTTGGTTGCAAGTCAACCTGTACTTTGGCACTGACGCTTGGATCATCTTTCAGTGCAAAAGCTTTGGTCTGTTATTCCTTTTGAGTCATCTATTTTTTCTTTAGGTTGTGTGTTAGGTAGCATCATCGTGCTTACTTTCAGAGTTATGTCAATAATCGTGGTAGTTATGCTTTTGAGTTAGTCCATTCTGATATTTGGGGTCCTAGTTGGGTGCCCTCTATTCAGGGTTATAAATATTTTCTGCTCTTTATTGATGACTTCTCTCGCATGACTTGGTTGTATCTCCTAAAAGAGAGGTCAGAAGTTTTTACTGTTATTGAACTTTTCTTTAATGAAGTAAAAAATCAATTTTCTACTTCAATTTGTGTGCTTTGTACTTACAATACTTTGGAGTATGTTAAAAGAGATGTATCTACATTTTGTTCCAAAAATAGGATTATTCATCAGACCTCTTGTTCTCATACATCCCAACAAAATAGAGTTACTGAACGTAAACATAGACAAATTCTGAATGTTGCTAGAACCATGATGATTCATATGAGTGTTCTAAAATATTTATGATCTGATGCTGTGTTAAGTGCGTGTCATCTGATTAATAAGATACCCTCTTCTATTCTCAATAAAAAATGTCTATTTTCTTGTTTTTATCCTAACAAAACGCTATTCTTCATGACTCCTCATGTTTTGACTGCACTTGTTTCGTTCAAGACTTATCTTCTAGGTTAGATAAATTATCTTCTAGATTTATAAAATGTATTTTTGTTGGGTATTTTTGAACACAAAAAGGGTACCAGTGTTATAATCCCTCCACTAGAAAGTATTTGGCGTCTGCTGATGTTATGTTCTTTGAGTCTAGTCTATATTTTTCTCCATAGGTTCCCATCACTATATTTGAGACGATTCTTTCTTCACTGTGTATACCGTTGCCTGCACCTGCTTCTACTGTTTCTTCGCCAGTGCCGCCAGTAGAAACTACGGATCCTCCTGCATCAAAGCCAGCTCTGGATTTCAGATTTCAAAAGTTCATGCCTCCGAACCATTTACGGCTAACCCTTTCTAGTAGACGGTCTTCCTCCTCAACCATTAGCATCTTTATCTGATCTTGATATTCCCATTATCCTTCAAAAAGGTAAGCGGTCCTGCATTGATCACCCTATTTCGAATTTCATTTTTTATGATCTTAACCCCACTTTTCATCAGTTTGCTCTATCTTTGTCTTCTGATTTTATACCCAGATCTTATACAGAGGCTTTATTGGTACCTCTTTGGAAGTAGGTTATGGATGAGGAGATGAATGCTCCTGCTCTCGAGTAACTTGGGAGTTAGATTCGGCACCCACAGATGCTGTTATTGTTGGTTGTCGTTGGGTCTTTACTTTAAAGTACCGCCCAGATGGATCCGTGGATCGATATAAGACCAGGCTCGTGGCCAAAGGTTATACTCAGACATATGACATTGATTATTTTGAGACATTCTTGCCTGTTGCGAGGATGAATTCTATCAGGATTCTGTTCTCCGTTGCTGTCAATTTATCATGGCCCTTGTTCCAATTGGATGTCAAGAATGCCTTCTTATATAAGGATCTTCAGGAGAAAGTTTATATAGAGTAACCTCCAGGTTATGTTATTCAGGGGGAGACCAAAGTCTGTCGCCTCAAGAAGACTATATGTTGACTCAAGCAAAGTCTAAATGCGTGGTTTGAAAAGTTTAGTATTACCATTTCTGGTATTGGTTTTCACTGGTGTCATTCAAATCACTTTGTCTTCATTCGGTGTATAAAGTCTGGCATCGTAATTCTGACAGTTTATGTTAATGATATTTTGCTGGCTGGGAGTGATTAATCTGGGATATTAAAGACTAAGATGTATCTTAAGCGCCATTTTATGATCAAGGATATGAGACGTCCAAAATACTTTCTGAGAATTGAAGTTGCACATTAAAAACACAATGTACTTTTTCCCCAGTGAAAGTATGCTCTGGATCTTCTGAATGAAACAAGATTTTTAGGATGTTAGTCTGCTAACACTCCAATAAAAGCCAATGGGGATTTATGGCTTGATGACAATAACAATGTTTAAAATAACAATAACGTAATGATAACATTTTTCTTCTGTTATGTTAACATAGGTTATAACATAACACATAACGTAGGTTACGCGATTTAATATTTATTTAATAAAAATAAATATATATACTATATTTAAGAATTTTTATAAACAGAAAAATAATTTTTAAAAATCTAAAAAAATATCAAAATAATATATAACATATTTAGCAAGTGTCACAACAATTTTTAGCAAGTATCACAATAATTTTTCACATTCACAAGTTATAATTCATAATTTCATCTACACAAACAACAGTATAATCAGCGTATTTCATTATAATTCAAATTTTTAGCTATGCTATTCAATCTAAAAAAAAGATTCACAATTCAATATACAATAATTCAAAATTAATTATAATTCATAATTTTTAGTTATGCTATTTATTATAATTCATAATTAAATTTATAATATGCTATTCAATTATACTATCGTGTCTTTCAGTCTCTGATATTTTACCTCAGACCTTTCTCTCTCCTCCCTTATCACTCTGTGCTTTTTCCTTTTGATCTCTCTCTCTCCCCCTCTCGATCTCTCTCGCGGCTTTCTCTCCCGATCTCTCTCTGCTCTCTCCCCCTCGAGAGAGAAAGAAAGCACAGAGAGAGATCGGGAGAGGAAGAGAGAGCAGATGAAGATCGGGAGGGAGGGAGATCTAGGGGGAGACTGAAGAAAAAGAGAGATCGGGGAGAGAGTTTACATGTGCTTAGAGACGGAGAACCACCGCTTAGAGACGACGCCGACGAGAACCACCACGACAGAGAACCACCTAGAGGTAGTTCTTTTTTGCTGTCGATTAGAGAGAGGTATGTCTTCTTCTTTCTTCTTGACGTCAAACGAGGATACGACGACGAGGTTGCAGAGAGGACGACGAGCGAGCGAATTTGGGAGAATTTTTTTGCCATAGACCGGGAGAATGTGGGGAGGTTTGTAAAACGAAGACTTGCACCATAACGTAGGTTATGGTGCGTTACGTTAATAACGTAACGTAACGTAAGTTATAGACAAAATAGCCATAATTATCAAATATTGTGTTTTTTAGACCGTTACATAACAATTGGCTGGCGTTACGTTATATAACGAGTTATAACGGGTTTTTTAAAACACCGGACAATAATATACTTGATGATTCGGGAAGATATCAGAGATTGATTGAGAAGTTGATCTATCTCACAGTTACTAGGGCAAATATAAATTTTGCTGTAGGTGTACTGAGTAGATCATGCATTAGCTCAGAGAGACCCATCGATTAGCTGCAATGAGAATTTTGGCTTACTTCAAGAGTTCTCCAGGAAATGGGCTGGTGTATAAGAAACATGGGGATGTACTCATTTTTGAATATTTTGATTCAGGTTATGCTAGTGACAGATGCGATAGGAAGTCTATTACTAGCTATTGCACCTTTGTTGGAGGAAATCTGGTGACTTGGAGGAATAAAAAATAAGATGTGTCTCGCTCGAGTGTTGAAGCTGAGTATAGAGTTATGACTCATACAACATGCGCGATGGTATGGTTAAAATATCTACTGATGGTTAAGATATCTACTGATGGAGCTTGGATTCAGACGGTCTAGACCCATATATATGCATTGTGATAATCAGTCTGCCATCTACATTGCCCACAATCCTGTATTTCATCAAAGGACAAATACATTGAGATCAACTGTTACTTTGTCACAGATACTTGGACTAAGAAGGTGGTTACATTCCAATTCACACCGTCTTCAAAGTAGTTGGCTGATCTTTTTACCAAAGCTGCCTCATCTCAGGTGTTTCTAATCTATGTAACAAGCTGAACATGTTGATGTCTATGCTCCAGCTTGAGGGGGAGTGTTAAGTTGGGTTATTAATATTGGGTTATTGAGTTATTACCTATATACCCTTCTTGTCTTCTATATATATCTATCTTCCCACAAAAATAAAAATTATCACTTTTGAGGGTTTCTATTTCTCTGCAAGTTCTATACAAGGTTCTAAATATTGGATATTGGGGGAATATCAGGGATACACGCGCATATCGGGCATTCGTATCAGACACTATATATAATAAAATATTGATAACTAAAAGTTGATTTAGTATTATAAATATCATCTACCAAATAAGAATGATGTAATATACATGCAAAAATGGTAAAAAATAATGTACATTTGCACGCAGTCATGAGTCGTGCAATAAATAAGTTATTTCATGAAATTAAAAATACAAGATTAGAGTTGTATAATTTACTTACCTGAAAATTAATGAATGAAAAAGATAATGAAAGAGAGGCAAGCATCGTTGCCGTCAATTCACGAAGGAGAAAAATTAGGGCTTGACTTTATTGAGGCCTAACGATGCAAACAACACTTGTATAGTCTGGCGACGGGTCGGGTTTGTGTTTAATGCTGATGTGTTCAAAAAAGCGAGCCCAATTAAAATAAATCCATATCGTCCGATTTTATGTCGACTAATATCGGGCGATTTATCGGCCGATATTTCAAATATCGGCCGTTTTTTGCTGCAAACGTTGTGTGTGAACAATTTTCCCATAATCGTATCGGCAGCAAGCAAAAAGGCAAGATATCGGCCGATATCTCGGCCAACTCGACCGATATTTGAAACAGTGTTTCTATATAGTATGACCTCCTTTTCCTCATTCCAACAAATAGTTAGATTTCTAATTCATGTTCTCATGTTCGGATGCACCATTTAGGTTCTAAGTCCTAACCATTAGGGCCTGTTTGGGCTGATACAAAAACATCTGGCATTAAGTTTTACCTTTTCCTGTATACTGTGACCTTATTTCCAAATGGAACCAAAACTTTTGATAAACACGTCTATAAATATATTTGGTAACGTGTGATAACCTAAAATATAGAATGAATGAACTGTGCATGATTATAGAACATCTAATTTTTAAGAGGTATGTGGGCACTAATTGATGGAGAAATCTTTTAAATTGTCTTTTTGTGTTTCCCATCATCTTCACTGTGATTACAAAATAGGACTACTGGGTGAAGTTGGTGTGGGTTCTGGTTTGGGGTTGTCTATTATATGAATTTGTTATGATTGTATTCCATGAATCGATGCATGTATTTCACAATATTGTCCCATGTTATTAAGTGGTTAGCATGTTGAATGGTTATTTATACTCGAGTCCTTTCGCTTATCTAGCAAGTACTGACTACCACTTTTTCTATTTACAATGTATTCAAATTTATTAATTTCTGAAATTTGATGTTCTTATATTATCATATTGTCAGGTAGCGAAACTTTTCCAGAAAATTCAGGAGATGGTGGAAGATGAAAGTAACCTTGTTTTTGTTTTGATTGGTGAGTTTTGTCATTATTTCGTTTATTCTCTTTTTGGTATTCAAGCTCTTCATTATTGAGGAGAAGTTCAATATGATGCTTAAAGTTGTTTATTCCTCTTTCACGTGCTTCCATTCATTGCCAACATAGTTGAAATCATCATTCAAAGCCTTTTTCCTGTTAAAATTGAGTCAGTTATAGCAGGATGCCAAGTCAAGATGTCCCTAAAAGAAACTGATGAAGAGTTTAAAAACTACTATTTATGAGTTAGTGCTGCTGTATAGGAAGCCAAGATGGCCATGACCAACAAAATCCCTTATTAAAACGTAAAAGTCAGTTTGGCAGGTCAGCAACCCAACACATTTACTAGATTAGGATCAGTTTTAGATGAAGATTTTGTTAAAGGGAACTGTTAAGATAAGCTCAAAGGGGATGCAGAGTATGTTTTCTTATTTGGAGACTGTATTTGGTTGCAATGGAAAATGGCTGGAAACTCACAAGCCACCTTGGAGTTCTAATATGTATTATGTTAGGAATCTGGATTATGTTACAAAACTGAGTCAGCTATGGAGCAGGATGCCAAGTCAAGATGTCCATAAAAGAAACTGATGAAGAGTTTAAAAACTACTATTTATGAGTTAGTGCTGTATAGGAAGTCAAGATGGCCATGACCAACAAAATCCCTTATTAAAACGTAAATGTCAGTTTGGCAGGTTAGCAACCCAACAAATTTACTAGATTAGGATCAGTTTTAGATGATTGTTAAAGGGAACTGTTAAAATAAGCTCAAAGGGGATGCAGAGCATGTTTTCTGATTTGGAGTCTATATTTGGTTGCAATGGAAGATGGCTGGAAACTCACAAGCCACCTTGGAGTTCTATATGTATTATGTTAGGAATCTGTATTTGTTCTTACTTCATATCTTTAATTTGTTGCTAGTTTGAGTTAGATTATGATATTAGATATCTTTTATTTTAAAGTGTGTTTAGGATTGTCTTTATCTTATCTTCTGTTATTTTGAATGTTATTCGTTATTTAAACTTTTCTATATACGAGATAAAGTTTGAATTTTAGTTGAGTTAGAACTATGAATGTCGATAATAAATAAGATTCTTTGTCCTCAAAGAACATACTATTAATAAATGAAATTAAATTAATGAGAATTGAGTTTTGAACACTGAGTTATCGATTGCTTTATCGAGGGCTGAATTCCCTGGTTCCTCCTTTATTTCCCTTTTATATATTCTTTAAAAAACATTCTCTATTAATCATTATTTTAAATATCGGCCGATATACCAGTATTTTATCCAAAACGATACGATAAGTGCAAAATTTACCGGATATCGTTTTGGACCGAATGGGCCGATATATCGCCACGTGGCCGATATATCGGCCGATATCCGAGATGAAATATCCGATATAGTTACTTATTTGGATAATTGTTATTTTTTGCTTGAGATCGTTTTATTTTGATCTATATTCATTGTGATATTTCAATGATGTTTTTAGATAATGTTCGGATAATAACTTATTTCTTTTAATAATATCTTATGTGTATTGACTATGATATATCAACCGGTATTTAATACCATATTGCGATATATCACCTGGTATCCAGTATCCGGGATACAATTTTGTCGACCGGTATATCGTCGATATCTGATATTTAAAACACTGCTATTAATAGGCCATATGAAATCATATTTACAATAAAGTGTGTCCATCCAATTAGTAAGGTATGTACATCAATCAGACTTAGTTGATCCCATACTAGGCACATCTATTAATGGCTGCATAGTAAAAGCTGTCCTAATAGTTTATACCTTTGGGAAGTGGCTATGAACATGTGTCAGAACAATGTGTATATAAAGTCCTCTTGACATAAAGTATATTCTCTTGTTTATTTGTGTTATCATCGATCCGAAAGCCACTGTCTTTCATCTCTTTCTTCCTATTATTTATCTTCTCTATCCTTCCAACCGATAGACCCTTTATTTCCTTCTCTTTCCTTTACTGTGTCATCCTTCTTCCTTTCTTTCCTGGCTTTTATCTCTTTTTTTGTCTTCTTTTATTTCCTTCCCTTTTTTTCCCCTCATAATCTTCCATATGCTTTTATATATATGCAGAAGGGGAACTATGCAACAACATTTGATCATTGAGTCTCATCTAATTCCCTTTCACCGCTTTTTCCAGAAGATCGTGTTTGGCCCCTTGAATTTTAAATGATTTTCTTTCAAGCCTGTTACCTTTTTGTAATGCCCCGTTCCTATAGATACGGAGACGTTATGGCGACGCATATACGCGAGGTAAAATACCCCTCTTCATGCTCGGTGATCTCCACACATAAACATGTAACACATCATCATATCACAAGCACCACATATCTATAATCACTTAATGAATAAAGAGAGAGAAACACTCACCTGAGATCCATCCCAAGTCCGAAGCACTGAGATTACAAGGCCTTGATAAATCTACATGAATTATTCAATAGAAATTGTTAGATTTTTACAAGAATATTTTAAGGAGTTTAAATCTTGGTTAAGTAGTTTGGGAGTTGGAGATATGATGCTTTAGGTTTAATGAATTTAGTAGATTTAATTTAAACCAATTCTAATTTTTGTTGGATTTTTAATAGGCTTTAAATTATTAAAGTACTTAACGGTTCTAGATTTATCATTAAGGAGAAATGATTTTAAAGTGGGGGATTTGAATTTAATTTCATGTTGCTATGTGTCTAAAACTTTATCATAGAAAGTAAAAGTGTTGTAAAATATTATTTATATTTTTCTCTATTTTATTTTGATATTTTTAATCAATTAATTAAATATATAAATTCTTTCTCTTTCTTCTTTTCTTTTCTTTTTATTTTGCCCTCAGGCCAGGCCCTCAGGCCCAGGCCCAGTTCAGATTTTCTTTTTTTCTTTTTTTTTATATATTTATATCCAGCCCAGCCTGGACCAGGCCAGGCCCAGGCCTGGTCCAGATTTTCCCCCTTTTTCCTTTTTTTTTTTTTTTTTGGGAGGTGCTGCACAGGGGCTGTCCCTGTGCAGCCCAGCCCGCTCCCACGCAGGCCAGCCCGGGCAACCAGGCCCGGGCGGCCAGAGCCAGGCCCGCACAGACCCAAGTGGGTCTGTGCAGCGCACAAGCTGCTCTCGGCCTTGGCCGAGAGCAGCGGCAAGGTTCCTTTTTTTTTCTCAGAAAATTATTAAAATTAAATTATGGGTTGATATATCTACATGTTGTTTTAGTTGGATTATAGATTAGGTTTTGATATTTAAAAATATTCATGGGGATTATAATAGGACATGATTTTAATAAACAATTTATATCAAATAAATTTTGATAAAATAAATTTTAATAAAATAAATTACTTACTTGATTTGTGATCCTCTAACATGCTCCTCAATTTGTACTTCAAGATCTTTTGTTCATGAGGAGAAAAGAAGGAAGGAGATGAGTAGAGTTGGGCCAGGATTTTCTTTTGGAGGTAGAAGAGAAAAAGAGTTTGGAGGAGAAGAGAAAGATGAAAGTGGGGAGAGTTGGATTAGGGTTTCTTTTGAGGAAGAAGAGAAAAAGGGGTTTGGGTGTTTATATAGGATATAAGATATTTTAGAAATATGAATTCTAATTAGATTTAAATGGCTTAATTTAGTAAGATTGGATAAGAATTGAAGGTTGTTAAAAATCTCAAAGAGATTTGGGAAAGATTTGAAATTATAGATTTGAATTAGGATTAAGATTGGATTTAGGGTTAATGGGTAAGGGTCTCATGATAATGGGTTTGGGCTTTAATTAAAAGAAATAAGAAATATGGAGAAATAAGAAAATAGATATTGGGCATGTGGGCTTAGCTCATGTGGGCTTAGAATAAAAAGAAAATAAAATGAAATGAAAAGGATAATGGGCTTGAGCTTATTGGGCTTGGAATGAAAATAATAATAATATCCATTAATAATAATTTAAAATAATTAAATATAAGCAATAAGAGTCTACAAGTCATATATAATACTAAGACTAATAATGATAATAAATCAAGTTAGCAAATAATACTAAAATAACTAGTAAAATAAAATAAATTCTTGTAGAAAAATAAAAATACAGTATTATTAGACTAGAGATATTACATTCTACCCACCTTAATAAAAATTTCGTCCTCGAAATTTCGATAAGGTAGGGAATGATAAAAATACAGAAAAAAGGGGGAAAAACAAACAAGCTTCCAAGTCGCATCGCTGGACACCACGATTCCGCTATGCTTCCGCTGCGCGCTCTGATCTCTGCTACCAGCTTCAGAATGCAGTGATCAATCTCAAGAGATAGGATCAGGAGGAATGAATAGGAAAGAAGGATGAAATCAAGATGGACATCCAAATCACTCTAAATGAAGTGTTGGAATCATGGATATCAACAGATCAAGAATGGAATTCCAAAGGGAGGACGATCAATTCCAAAGGGAGTCAATATTATCATGTGAATAGTATATGTATATTGCAGTGTCAACATAACTGTCTCAGGTTACAGGTAGGAACTAGGTTCTCTCTTATGTCGAACCTAGGCTCTGATACCACTCTGTAACGCCCCGATCTTAAAGATACGGAGACGTTATGGCGACGCATATACGCGAGGTAAAATACCCCTCTTCATGCTCGGTGATCTCCACACATAAACATGTAACACATCAAATCATATCACAAGCACCACATATCTATAATCACTTAATGAATAAAGAGAGAGAAACACTCACCTGAGATCCATCCCAAGTCCGAAGCACTGAGATTACAAGGCCTTGATAAATCTACATGAATTATTCAATAGAAATTGTTAGATTTTTACAAGAATATTTTAAGGAGTTTAAATCTTGGTTAAGTAGTTTGGGAGTTGGAGATATGATGCTTTAGGTTTAATGAATTTAGTAGATTTAATTTAAACCAATTCTAATTTTTGTTGGATTTTTAATAGGCTTTAAATTATTAAAGTACTTAACGGTTCTAGATTTATCATTAAGGAGAAATGATTTTAAAGTGGGGGATTTGAATTTAATTTCATGTTGCTATGTGTCTAAAACTTTATCATAGAAAGTAAAAGTGTTGTAAAATATTATTTATATTTTTCTCTATTTTATTTTGATATTTTTAATCAATTAATTAAATATATAAATTCTTTCTCTTTCTTCTTTTCTTTTCTTTTTATTTTGCCCTCAGGCCAGGCCCTCAGGCCCAGGCCCAGTTCAGATTTTCTTTTTTTTTTTCTTTTCTTTTTATATATTTATATCCAGCCCAGCCTGGACCAGGCCAGGCCCAGGCCTGGTCCAGATTTTCCCCCTTTTTCCTTTTTTTTTTTTTTTTGGGAGGTGCTGCACAGGGGCTGTCCCTGTGCAGCCCAGCCCGCTCCCACGCAGGCCAGCCCGGGCAACCAGGCCCGGACGGCCAGAGCCAGGCCCGCACAGACCCAAGTGGGTCTGTGCAGCGCACAAGCTGCTCTCGGCCTTGGCCGAGAGCAGCGGCAAGGTTCCTTTTTTTTTTCTCAGAAAATTATTAAAATTAAATTATGGGTTGATATATCTACATGTTATTTTAGTTGGATTATAGATTAGGTTTTGATATTTAAAAATATTCATGGGGATTATAATAGGACATGATTTTAATAAACAATTTATATCAAATAAATTTTGATAAAATAAATTTAATAAAATAAATTACTTACTTGATTTGTGATCCTCTAACATGCTCCTCAATTTGTACTTCAAGATCTTTTGTTCATGAGGAGAAAAGAAGGAAGGAGATGAGTAGAGTTGGGCCAGGATTTTCTTTTGGAGGTAGAAGAGAAAAAGAGTTTGGAGGAGAAGAGAAAGATGAAAGTGGGGAGAGTTGGATTAGGGTTTCTTTTGAGGAAGAAGAGAAAAAGGGGTTTGGGTGTTTATATAGGATATAAGATATTTTAGAAATATGAATTCTAATTAGATTTAAATGGCTTAATTTAGTAAGATTGGATAAGAATTGAAGGTTGTTAAAAATCTCAAAGAGATTTGGGAAAGATTTGAAATTATAGATTTGAATTAGGATTAAGATTGGATTTAGGGTTAATGGGTAAGGGTCTCATGATAATGGGTTTTGGGCTTTAATTAAAAGAAATAAGAAATATGGAGAAATAAGAAAATAGATATTGGGCATGTGGGCTTAGCTCATGCGGGCTTAGAATAAAAAGAAATAAAATGAAATGAAAAGGATAATGGGCTTGAGCTTATTGGGCTTGGAATGAAAATAATAATAATACCCATTAATAATAATTTAAAATAATTAAATATAAGCAATAAGAGTCTACAAGTCATATATAATACTAAGACTAATAATGATAATAAATCAAGTTAGCAAATAATACTAAAATAACTAGTAAAATAAAATAAATTCTTCTAGAAAAATAAAATACAGTATTATTAGACTAGAGATATTACACTTTTAAATTAAACACTAATCTTTAAACTCTTGCCTTTTCTTTTGGAATTTCTTTTTAGGTTTTGCTTTTTTATTTTTAGTGGTAACTTACTGATTTTATTTAGAATTCACTATTTATGTGAAGCCAGTGAGTTTCTGGGTAGAAATAGTAAGCTTGGTGTGAAAATGGACATAGTTGGTCAAAAAGAAATTCCAAAAGCAAACTATTGCACATTTCATTTGACAAGGTAAGAGGTTTAAAAGTAATTCATTTGAACCTTTTGTTTAATCTAACTTTGTGAACATAACCCATTATAACCAATACATGATTTCATTTGAATCCTAAACTCAACGACAAAAGAGAAGCTATATGTACAAATAAAAGTTTAAAGACCAATTGACCCAAAACTACAAGAGGGAAGATTACTCCCTCTTGTCCATCGATGTTGGATACTAAATAATTTTGTTGAAAACTCTCTCTCACCCTCTTATGAGATTTTTTTTTTTTTTTAAATATTTTTTTGATTACACGGTTGAGGTAGATGTATTCTTCATTTGACACTCTTTTACATCTCTTTCTTGATGAAAAAGTTACAACAATTTAATGTAAAATTGTTGTACGGAAATCGAATTAAAATAACCCGATTGTGATCGTGCTTGTGAAATCACACTGAGAAATGAAAGTAAGAAGAAAATAGACACAAGATTTAATGTGGTTTGCCCAAATTGGGCTACGTCCACGGGAGAGGCGTCAAAGAGATTTTCACTATTTGGAAGAGAGAGATTTACAAGAATTCCTCCCCAAACTCTCAACATAAATAACTCCGCAAAGAACAGAGATGACAACGGAACTCTGTAAAACTGAAAAGAATAACTCCTACAGAGAAGCTTTCAGCCAAGGAAGTAATCACCTCACAAATCCTTCATTAGTCAAGGGTTTTAATCTGGTCCATCCGTATGAAACCAAATATGAGGTCACCACCGAATAGGAATCCAATTTCAGAGAGTATACATTCGCTGCACTCTGTCATGCAAACCCAACTGCAGGAGTTCTCAAAACTGAACCAATAGTCATTCAACATTAAATAGGACACATTCATGTGCTCCTAATCCTTAACCTAATTGGACCAAGACTTAGTCCAATAGGATTTAATCAAACTTCATT
Organism: Agave tequilana; assembly: GCA_038442645.1. Classification (NCBI taxonomy): domain Eukaryota; kingdom Viridiplantae; phylum Streptophyta; class Magnoliopsida; order Asparagales; family Asparagaceae; genus Agave; species Agave tequilana. The sequence goes on from JAVJIF010010070.1 coordinate 53,781, forward strand.
CATGTGCTGCCCAAATTGAATGAGCCTAAACAAAATCCAATCAAAACATTACAGCCACATAAAATGAGAAAGACCGGGAATTGGTTTGATGCACTTTTCAAAACAAAAAAAATGGTTTATACTTTGCTCCTAAGGTTTTAGGCTTTTGACTAGATGATCATCCCCATTTCAAGGTGTTATTGGATGTCTTCTTGAAGAAGTCATGGTTGCTAATTCATTGCTTGTTTCAATTAGGAACTACCCTCTTTATGTAGTATGAGATTACTTTTCTTTCCCTTCTACCTTGGACTTCTAACCCTGGCGGGATTGCAATTATTTTTAATAATTTTTCAGCTGGATAGGAATCTAATTGTTATAAGATTTACATATTTTTGGAAAAGAGTTTGTAATATTACTCTAAATAGGCTGAGTTTTTCATGGGTCATAAAACTTAAAAGCAAATTGAATGCTTTAATGAAGAGAACAAAATAAATGATTATATATAAGCAACATATGGACGTGATCTAATGGAACATCAAATTGCATCAACATAGTAATTGCTAAACTCTGAATCTTAATAATAATTAATCATGTTAATAATCCACGGCATCAGACTAATATAATGCTAACATTAGTTTCTTACTTTCTTTACTCTTTATTTTACTACTGTCTGCGATAACTTCAATGGACCTTTCTAATTTTGATTCCACTGTTTTGTCGCATTTGAGAATCACTTCAGTTTATTCTTTCAATATTCCTATTGGCTTCTACACTTATTACAATGCATTAGTGTTGTCTTCTGATGCATAGATATTTATATAATATAGCTGAATAGTCCATATTCACGGCTGTTGAGGCTCTATGCTTCTCACTTGAACACATCACATCTTCGCTTCTTATTAACCTTATTATATTATTCTTTTTTCGATCATTCACTTTATATTGCTTGTAGCTATAACCCAAGTTCTCTATTTCTCTCACACAACTCCCAACCCAAAAAGCCACACTCTTGATGAAGATTAGGTGTTGTGAACACTTTTGACCTGTCTAATTGTAAGATGATTTCACTTTATTTATTCTGTAGCTTCTTCTAAATTTATTAATAATGTTCCAGTAGCATTCCTTTAATAAGTTGGTACCATATTTATTATCTCTATAATTACTGTGTAATATTGTAAGATGATTTCACCTTATTTATTCTGTAGCAACTTCTAAATTGATTAATAATGTTCCAGTAAGTATTCCTTTAATAAGTTGATTCCATTTTAATTTTCTGCATAATTACTGCATAATGTTTGATGATTTCTATAGTTCCTTATCCCATGTTTCATCTTCTACTTAACACTGGATGATTTCTTTCCGTCTGCCTTTTGTCTCTTTTGACCATATTTTCATTCATTATATTGTAGATGAAGTTGAAAGTCTTGCTGCTGCTAGACAGGCGGCCTTATCTGGTTCTGAGCCTTCAGACTCTATTCGGGTTCTCTTTCTCAACTCAGTTGCATTATCACCCAATATCAGCAATATATAATGTTTATTTGATTTACTAGATGGTATTTTTCATATGTTGTTAGAGGAAAGTAAATCTTCTTTGATCTGAAGATAATGCTACTTGCTGAATTTTCAGGTTGTCAATGCTTTGCTTACTCAGATGGACAAATTGAAAAATTGGCCAAATGTAATCATTTTGACAACATCAAACATAACTACTGCAATTGGTATGCCACCAATGTTTTCTACACTCTTTCTTGCTGCGTTTCTAAGCATGATGATATTTGGAGAATTGTTCTTTTACCTTTGTGCTCTGATGTTCATCACGTTTGAATTATTGATTAGATTACGTACGATTTATTAGGTTCGCTTCGCCTTCTCTGTTTCTCACATATGCTCACTTTGTGAATAATTAATTTGAGGTTACAAGGACATTCATGTGTGGGTGTGTGATTCTGAAACCAGTATGAGGGCTTCCAATCTCGCTTAAAAATTGGTCCAATGGTGTGCATATATGAAGTTAAGTATATTGTGTGTATTAGTAGAAGGAAGACATCGTCGATATCTAGCATAATTTGTCTTGGAATTTTGGAACATGATATGCAGCTGTGACTTTTTAGAATTTGGCATCTTATTTCAATATCACCATACGTTCCATGTCTCACACATGCACAAGTTGCTTCACAAGTCACGGGATTAATTTGCAGACTTTAGATGAGAACGGTGTTCATTCAGTGAATCCGAAATTTAAAATAATATCCAAGATTGTTATCTGTAGGCAGGTAAGGAAGAAAGAAGTGCCTTGGGGAAAGAATGGACTCATAATGATCGATTTGAACCCGGGAAGTGATGCAGATGATATAAGAGAGTGATAGGGAGCCATATTTGCAATAATTAAGGTTATGGAGAATGGAAAGGATCGAGTAAACAAGGACTTAGAAGTTGCTGAAAATCCTAAAGAGTTTGGAAGAGACCCAGGAAATCTTGAACTCAAATATTTGGCTATAGGTTAATGGTGGCAATCATAGTGACTGGAGCAGTGTTCTAAATGGCGGCCACATTGGCCGGGAAAATTTATTGGAGATGGGGATATATCAAGGATATATCGGGAATATTTTTAAAAATCGGATGTCAAAATCGGACTGTAAATATACATATATTCTTATCTTAAATCGCATCTCAACAAGACAGTATATGCATAAATTATATAAAGTTACATAAAACACTATACTTATATATTTAAGATATACTTAACTCGGTAACTTGCATTAAGCCTATGAATCCATACTCATTATCTAAGTGTAGAATCTTCACAAATGCCACATTGCCACATTGCTCAAATTACCCAAATACCTAACTTAGAAATTGAGTGTAAAACGCTATATCGGGTCCAAAATCGCCGAAATTGCGGCCGATGTATCGGGTCCATGCCTATTTATCGGCGATTTTGAGTGAAAAACGCTATATCAGTTTGGATGTGCCAAATTATTGCGGCTAGGTGCCGTAAATGCAATATCGGCGCAATATCGGGGTTATATCGGGGATATTTAAAACACTGGACAGGAGAAAAGGCTTGGGAAATTCAGGGTCAATTTGTAGGTTGTTTGTAAATAAGTGTACATTGGCAAGCGAGGGGGAACAAAGTAATCTCTCAAAGGGCCATGGCTGTTTAGATGGATTCGTTGTGCTTGGTGGTAGGTAGCCCAGTTGGGCCTAGGATATGAAGTATGAAAGCAAGATGTAATGGGAGAATTGGAAGAGTAGTAAATGATTATGCAAGTTATTGTTTTGTCATAAATCAATGAGTACCACAGACCAATATTATCTCTCGACTAAGTGGGCGCATGATGTAAATTGCTCAAGTTAATCAAGATCGGGTGTTATATATAGTTTAAATTTGGTATTTAGTTAGAGATGTGGGTTTTAAAATCAAAAGGGCACTAAGATTTTTGAGAACTTGGCTTGTTGCATGGGTGGTCCAATAATATGTGGGTGGCTGCATAGTTGGAGGGTGCCATTTTTTTTTTTAAGATGTGAGGTAGATTGAAACCCTCGAGTGTTGGTGGTGCATATGAAAGTGATCCTTCATCAAAGGGGTTTCTTATATGTAGCGGGAAGCATAACAATGTAACAACATATAGGGCATCTTGTAAGATTGCATCAGCTAGGAAGTCAATGCTGGCGAATTGGGAAAAGTATATAATGTTTGAAGCAACATGCATCGAGGACCACTCTAGAAATGGGACTTAGATGCTAGGAAGCACAAGTACTTCAAATTGAGTCTGTTTTCTATGTGCGAGACATCAATACTTGGCTGAAGCTTGCCTGACATGTATTGTACACATTTAGATTTAGAAAAACCAAAATATTGCGTGTTGAAGCCATTTTAGCTTTAAAAAACTAAAGGTACATGGTGGACACCTTAAAGCCATACATCGCTTAAAACACACATAAAGAGAGACCCATGTTGCATGCTTTTTTTTTTTTTTTGTAGAATTTGAACACCTTGCTTACATGTAAGGAGCATCATAAGGCTAAGTATTAGATTGTGCTTTTAGATATTTTTCCCTTCGATTTCATGACTTGATAAGAAGTATTGGATTTTATTAAAGTCCTTGCACTACATTAAAACTCGAAGTTATGATGAGAGTTGAGGATAATATTTTTTATATTCTAACACACCTCGTGGATCGCCTTTTTTAGGGGATGAAACCTAGGCATTTGTGCAGTGTTTTTTTTAAATCCACTTTTTAAAGAGTGCCCGGGTGGGAATTAAACTTAGGTTGCTCTGATACCATATTAAAGTCTCTGTACTAAAACTCCGAAGTTATGGTGAGGGTAGACGTTCATTTTTCTATATTCTAATATATTTTAATCATGAAGGTTTTATTTTGTATGTTTGGTAAAGCATGTCCAATCAGTAGGGGTTTTGAGATTTATTTCATAAATACACATTCACACACGATTTTTCTTCTCTATCTTATCTTAATATATTCTTTATTTCTTTGAGTAGAATAGATAATTAAAAATAGTAGTTTTGCCACACCAAATTAGGTGCACTTACTTGTTAATTTGCATCATATTCCTCATCTTCGTGTCATTATGTTAGGTCAAGGTGTATGAGTTCAAGTCACACTAGCCACTAATGGAAGCTGTAGAGAAATAGAAAACCCTAAAAGAAAATTATATATTAGATAAAAGAGAGTTACAAGATATATAAAAGACAAGGAGGGTATACGGGTAAATATGAGTAATCACCGAATAACCCAATAACTTAAATACTAATGACTTAACTTTACACTCTCCTTCAAGTTGGAGTATAGACATCCAACATTCTCAACTTGTTATAAAGATTAGAAAACACCCGAGGTGAGGCAACTTTGGTAAGTAAATCAGTTAACTGCTTCGAAGACGGTGTGAACTGGAACATAATCACCTTCTTGGTCCAAGAATCTTTGACAAAGTGACAGTCGACCTCAATATGTTTGGTCCTTTCATGAAACAGTGGGTTCTGGGCAATATAGATGGGGATTGATTATCATAATGCATAGACATGGGTCTAGGCTGGCTGAAATCAAGCTTCATCAGTAAATTTTTTAACCACACCATCTCACATGCCGTATGAGCCATAACTCTATACTCAGCTTCAGCACTTGAGCGAGACACATCTTATTTCTTGCTCCTCTAAGTCACCAGAATCTCTCCAATAAAGGTGCAATAACTAGTAGTAGACTTTCTATCACCTTGTTCACCAGCATACTCTGAATCAGTGTATCCAGAAATGTGTTACATGTTCATGTTTCTTATATACCAACCCTTTTCCTGGACAATTCTTGATGTAAATTAGAACGCTCATCACATGTAACCAGTGGGTCTCTCTGGGCTGATGCATGAATCTACTCGGAACTCCTACAACAAAAGTTATATCTGCCTAATCACCGTAAGATAGATCAGTTTTTTCAATCAATCGTCTATATTTTCCTGGAACATCAAGTGTATGACTGTCATCAAAGTATAAATCCACATTGGCTTGTATTGGTGTATTAGCAGGCTTGTATCCTAAAAATTATGTTTCTTTCAGAAGGTCCAGAGCATACTTTCGCTGAGAAAGAAGTACACTGTGTTTTTAATGTGCAACTTTAATTCTCAGAAAGTATTTTGGACGTCCCATGTCTTTGGACACAAAATAACGCTTGAGATACATCTTAGTCTCCACTATCTCAGTTGAGTCACTTCTAGTCAGCAAAATGTCATCAACATAATCAGCCAGAACTACAATCCCAGACTTTGTGCGTCGAACGAAGATAGAATAATCTGAATGATATCGACGAAAGCCAATACCAGAAATGGTAAGATCGAACTTCTCAAACCATGCCTTTGGACTCTGTTTGAGTACATGTATAACCTTCTTGAGACGACAGAATTTAGTCTCCGCCTGAGCAACATAACCTGAAGATTGCTCCATATACACTTCCTTCTGAAGATCCCCATATAAGAAGGCGTTCTTGATATCTAGCTAGAACAATGACCATGACAAGTTAACAACAATAGAGAACAGAATCCTGATAGAGTTCATCCTGGTAACTGGCATGAACATCTTAAAATAGCTGATGCCATATGTCTGAGTATAACCCTTAGCTATGATCAGATCTTATATCTATTTATAGATCCATCTGGGCGGTACTTTAGAGCAAATATCCAGTGACAACCAACAACCACCGCATCTGTTGGTGCGGAAATCAACTCTCAAGTTCCTCTAAAAGTAAGAGCTTCCATCTCATCCATTGCCTGTTTTCAGGCAGGTACAATAAAACTTCTGTATAAGACGTGGGTATAGGCTCAGAAGATAAACAGAGAGCAAACTGTCAAAAAGTGGGGTTTAAGTGATCATGAGAAATAAAATTAGAAATAGAGTGATCAGTACAAGACCGTTTGTCTTTTCGAAGGGCAATAGGAATATCAAGATCAGAGTGAGAAGCTGATGTTGGAGAAAGAGGACCGTCAACCGGAGAGGGGTTAGTCGGAACTGGTTAGGAGGCATGAGCCTTTAGGCAATGAGTGTAGACGTATATGAAATTCCATACTGACTTTGATGCAGGTGGATCTGTAGTTTCTGCTGGCGGCACTGACAAAGAATTTGTATCAGCAGGTGTAGGCAATGACATAAACAGTGAAGGAGAAACAGTCTCAGATATGGTGACAGGAATCTGTGTAGAGAGATATGAAATAGACTCAAAGAATGTGACATCAACAGACACCAAATACTTCCTTGTGGAGAGATTATAGCACCGATATCCTTTTTGTATACTAGAATACCCAACGAAAACACACTTTATAGATCTAGGAGATAACTTATCTAGCCTAGGAGACAAGTCCTGAACAAAATAAACACATCCAAAAATACGGGGATTCATGGAGAAGGGGATTTTATTAGCATAGAGACAAGAAAATGGAGATCCTTTATTGAGAACAGAAGAAGGAATCCAATTAATTAGATAACAAGTAATCAACACAACATCAGACCAAAAATATTTCAGAACACTTATATGGATCATTAAGGTTCTAACAACATCTAGAATATATTTATGTTTTCTTTCAATAACTCTTTTTTCTTAGAATGTATGAGAATAAGAGGTTTGATAAATAATTTCATTTCTGAAATAAAAACTAGATGTATCCTCTTTTACATATTCCAGGGCATTGTCAGTATGAAGCACACGAATAGAAGTAGAAAACTGATTTTTTATTTCATTAAAGAAAAACTCAATTACACTGGACACTTCTAACCTCTTTTTTAGGAGATACAACCAAGTCATGCGAGAGAAGTCATTAAGAAAGAGTAGAAAATATCTAAAACCCTTAATAAAGGGCATTCGACTAAGATCCCAAACATCAGAATAGACCAACTCAAAAGATAAATTATTACGACTATTGACTCAACTCTCAAAGGTAGCACGATGATGCTTACCTAACTTACAAGACTCACAATCTAAAGAAGAGATAGATGACTCAATAGGAAAAACAGACAAAATCTTTTGTAGTAAAGAATGACCCAAGCGCCAATGCCACAGTAAAATCAGATCAGGCTGACCTGCAAGCAAGCCTGTTAGGGTCACTCGATCGTCCAAATAGTATATGCCTCCTCGCTCATGCCTTAAACCAATCCTCTTCCTAGTCGACAGGTCCTGAAGCACAAAATGAGAAGGAAAAAAGTTATTTTGTAGTTATTTTGTTTAGTAAGTTGACTGATAGATAAGAGTCTAACAGGAAATCGTGGAACATAAAGGACATCAATAAGGTTAAGGATGGATTAGTCTGAACTATCCTATTGCCTAATACAAGTGAACGGGTATCATTAACAATTTTAACGGAGGGGTGAGCAGTGGATATATTTAAGAAAACAAATTTTTCTTTAATACCTGTCATGTGGGATGAGGCTCCAGAGTCTAATATCCAGGGCTTTTGAGGAGAGGCAATATATGCGTGCATGTCTGAAGCAGATGCATAAGTTGCTGAAAGAATGTTTTGAGAGAACTCTGGCTGTCGAAGTCGATCATACTCCTCCTGTGTCAGTACAACCGTGGAAGATCTAGGAAGAGTGGAGGAAGTTGACGAATAGTCTTGAGTGCTACACGGAGCAGAGGAATCAGACTCAGAAAGCTGTGCTCACTCAGGTCGACTAAATTTCTCTTAGCACTTCTCGAAGATGTGATTACTGCGTCTACAATGTCTGCATTGTTGGGGTCCTTTCTCGGGGGCACTTTGTTTGCCTCCATAGAGCCACATTCACCTCTAACAAATCCACGTCTTCGTCCTCCAAAATCGCAGCCATGAACAAGACCACGGCCACATCCAGAAACTATGACAGACTGCTCAATGAAAGGTGCAAAGAAAATATCAGCTTTAGTAGATATTCACATAACTCTCGAGAAGGTGGCAGTCAACGCGGGAATACTGTCTCCTTCCAGAATCTGACCCCGCACTGGGATCGTAGCGTAGGACATAAGCCAGATATAAACTTTGACACTGCGAGATCCCGACCCCTCAGTGTCGCCACATCAGTAATAGACGGCTGATGCATTTCTAACTCATCAATTAGACCTTTGACTTTTTCATAGAACTCAGACACAGATCTGTCTCTCTATTTGAGCTCAAACATGTGCCCATAGATTTTAAACACCCTCGAGGGATTCTTCTCACTGTCATATATCACCTTCAATGATCTCACATGTCTTTAGCAGTTGGCAAGAATATGACACTATCACTAATCTTTTCCTTCAGTCTGTTGAGAAGCCATGTCATCATAAAATAATCTCCAGTAAGCCAAGTCACATACGTGGGATCCACATCAGTAGGTGGAGGCTGTAGAAGGTGAGTTAATTTGTTCTGAGCGTCAATGAAAATGTGAAATGCATGCACTTATAATAGATAGTTGGAGCCATTCAACTTCACAGTAGTTTCCAACATTATTTTGGAGATAAAAGTTTCAATCATTAAAGAAGAGGTCATAGTGGAGGATGAACCGTAGTGTCAGACATAATATCCAGTCAGAAAAATCACCAGAAAGATAGCAAGTAACTTGGCACCATATAGTAGCATATAGAGCCATAAAATCAGACCAGATGTAAAAATCTAATTTTTAAGCAATAGAGAGCAAATCTCACCAGAGAAGTCTTGTAGGGCATCTAAATAGCCAGATTTGATATAAAAATCTAAGTTTCGTAGAGCTTCAAAAGATCCAGATCAGCTCTAAAAATTGATTTTTGAGTAATTGGAATACTTCTTGGAGTCCTTGAAAGCCGGCGGCAATTTCTGGGAAAGATGAGGTGGTGGCGGATATTTGGAGGGCTTGGAGGCTGGCAGCAGTTGTTTGTGGGTGGTGGGTGGCGGCAAGTATGTGGACCAGGTGGCAAGTATTTGGGGGTGGCAGGCCTTTGGACTAGACGACAATGGAAAAGGAGGGGGGCGACAGCTGTTTGGAGAGACGGAGAATTTTGATGAAAGTGAGGAAAGAAGATGATGGATTTTTAGATTTAGGGTTTCTCTTACTCTGATACCATATAGAGAAATAGAAAACCCTCAAAGAAGATTGTATATTAGATAAAAAAGAGTTACAAGATATATATACAAGACAAAGAGAGTATATGAGTAAATATGGGTAATCACCCAATAACCCAATAATCCAAATACTAATGACTTAACTTAACAGAAGCGACATTAGCGTTTGATTAACATTAAAAGATTGTGTATGATTTGGATAAGTTTATCGATTGGAGCCTATCATGTTGTTTAATTTGAAAAAAATATACAAATTCTATTTTATTATGTCTTCTAATGCATATATATCAAAATCCAAAATTCATGATTGTTAAGGTTGTATGCTTTTCACTTCCTATATGTGATCCATATTAATCTAATTGTATTTTTATCTTTTTTTGATTATTCACTGTGCATGCTTTCATAGCTTTTACTCCTTCGTATGGCGGTCTACAACTCCCATCTCAATGCATCTACCTTTTGGTTCACACTGATCATCGCGATCTTCAAGTTCTAAAACGCATATGATCAGAGATCATGTACTGTAGCCTAAAACAATTTGATCAATATTGTGTGATTCAGAAATTCCTTGCTGACCCAAACTTATATAGGATTTAGCTTGGTTCCCTTAAGAGAAAATATGAGAGGACAAGAAGTTAAAATTTGCTAAGGGTAAGGAAGAAAAGATTAGAGTGCTCCTCGTATAATATGAGGATCATGACAAAGGGCAACGAGGCACAACCTTATAAATTAAACAAACCTAAAAATATAATATGAGAGGAAGTTAAGAAATTTCCTTAGAAGTGAAGAACGAAAGATGAGAACATGCTAGCACTGAGGGATATGATAGGTGGAACGTGGAATCACTGCAATGATGTTCAACCTGGTTCGATGAAAAAGCGAAATACATATTGTTAGAAAATATGATTTGTATAAGAGTGGTATATGAGTTGTATTGGTAGCATAGAAATACTAGATGATTAGACTTTCATATATCTATATAATTGAGAGGAGAAGTCTCTCTGAGACTAACTCTCTAATTTCTTCAATCTAAATTTTCTCATGATATCAAAGCCATAAGGTTCTCGATCCTGCACAATATTTGTTGTCTTCATTTTCGCTCACCATCAAAAGATTATTATCAATTCTCTTTTTTCCTTATCTTCTTTTTCTTTTTCTTTTCCTTTTCCTACTTTCAAATCTTACTTGAATTCAGATTTGTTAAAAAAAGTTATTGTTCACGATGAACAATACCGTCGTGGTATTGTTCACATGAACATTAAATGGTAAAAAAAGGTGGAAGAGGTTTGAAGATTTTAGGTTATTCTCTTTTCAAGATTATGTATTCTTTTAAAATACTTGAGAGTTTAGTGATTTTTCCATGAGTTGTTTTAGATCCTGAGGGATTATCATTTATTTGGTTTATTTGTTTGGTGTTTAGATCTCGAGAGAGGATCATTTGCTTGGGTGTTTTGGATCCCTGAAGAGAATCAGTTTTAGAAGAGATTTTAGGAGTGATAAATGAGGAGTAAACACATCAACAGTTTTAAATATTTTGACAGTTTCAGATGTTCCAACAGTTCTAGGCAGCCCAGATGTCTTTTTCTGAACATCTTGTTCAAAATTTCATTAAGTTTAGATGTTTCAATAATTTTACGCTGCTCAGATGTCATCTTCTTCCTTCACAACTACTTTTGCTTGCACATCTCACCCTATCTCTCGCTTTGTATCTTATTCTCACTTGGCTCTTTCCTTTTATGTCTTCATTTTTTCTTTGAACTCATATTTTGTTCTCAAGTTTGTATTGCTCTATCCATCTCAGATTGGAAGAATGTTATGAAAGAAAAAATGTTATCTCTAAAAATAGAATGGATCGGGGATCTTGTTCTTCCTCCAGAAAAGAGAACAGTTAGATGTCAGTGGGTGTACACTATGAAGCTTAACCCCGATTCATTGGCTCGTTTGAAGGCCCGTTTGATTGCTAAAGGATATTCTCAGGTGTATGAAATGAATTATCAGGACATCTTCTCGTCAATTGCAAAGCTGACTTTTGTGCGAATTCTTGTTTTTTTCACTGCCACTCATCACTGGCCCCTCCATCAGTTAGATATTAAGAATATATTTTTTAATGCTATTCTTGACGAGGAGGTTTACATGGAGTAGCCACCCGATTTTGTTGCTCAAGGGGATATAGGGAAGGTGTGCACACTTAAGAAGTTTTGTATGAATTGAAGCAGTCATCGAGAGCTTGGTTTGTACGATTTGTCTTTGTTGTTTGGGTTTTTGATCTTTCTCGTTCTCAAAAGGATCATTCTGTGTTTAGCGACAATATCAATGGAAGATGTTACCCCTTGTAGTGTATGTGGATAATATTATTATCACTGATGGTGATGCACAAGGGGATTGCTAATCTGAAATGCTATTTGCAGAAGCATTTTTAGAAAGAATATCTTAGATCTTTCCGGTACTTCTTTGTATTGAAGTGGCTAAGTTCAGGAGGAGAATTACTTTGTCCTAGAGAAAATATGTGCTTGATATGCTCTTCGAGGCGTTGGGGTGCAGAACTGCTGATGCACCCATAAAAGCTAATATCAAGTTGCTACCAGATTAGGAGGAGATCTTTGATAATCTTGACAGGTATCTTCAGTTAGTGGATAAACTGAACTACTTAACGGTAACTAGACTTGTATTTATGGTGAGTGTCGTAAGTTAGTTTTTCTTATCACCAAGGACAACTTATTGAGATGTAGTATGAATTCTCAGGTACTTCAAGAAGTACTCGAGAAAAGAGATTCTATATTTGGATTGTGGACACATCAGAGTTGCGGTTTTTAAATAGTGATTGAGCATGATCACTGATTGATAGACGATCTATCACATGTTTTTGCGTGTTTCTTAGAGAAAATCTTATGTCATGAAAAAAAGAAATAGAGTGGTATTACGATGTAGTGCGGAGTCAGAGTCGTTGATGGCGAATGTAACTTATGAATTGGTTTGGGTCAGAGTAAGTTAGAGCAACAATTTTGCTCTAGGGTGTCTTATGAGGTTATACTGTGATAACTAGGCTGCTATTCACACAGCTGAAGATTCAATATTTTACGATCGCACAAAGCACATTGAAGTGGATTATCATTTGGTACATTAGAAGATAGAAGAGAAGATTGTTCAAGCTCGACATGTTTCATCCGTCATCAGCTAGACAAATTACTCATAAAATCTCTTGGGAAGATACGAGTTGATTTTATTGTGGCAAGTTAGGCAGGTATGATGTATATGCTCCAGTTTGAGAGACAGTGTTAGGAAATATGATTTATATAAAAAGTGGTATACAAGTTGTATTAGGAGCAGTATAGGAATAGGAGTAGGATTAAATTTTCATGTATCTATATACTTGAGAGGATAGATCTTTTTGAGATTAACTATCTAATTTTTATAATCTAAATCTTCTCACACTTTCTTGAGGATTCTAAATTTATAGTTAGCAATAGAACTTTGAAAAAAGATGAGGACTATCTTATTTTGATAATTTGATCTAAAAGACTAAACCTAAGGAGTCAATAGTGATATGCCTGTACCAGGCAAGAAGCCAAAACTTGCATATCCAGACGAGGCGTGTTTTAAAATTGGGAAAATTGAAACAAAGTAACCATCTAGGTTGTCCTCTTAGGCGGTTACTCAGTAAAGTTAGTTGCCTAATAGTCTTGGCTTTTTTATTGTTTAATAATCAGTTAATTGTACTTGTTTCTAACTTCAAGACATAAACATGATAGTACTAACCATTCATAGAATTGGTGAATAACAAATAACATGACAAATAAACTAAAACATAACATGATAAAAGTCGAACGAGTTTCAAGCTTTGCCAAATGCTAGGTTGATTGCTTTAGTAGAGCTATGAAGCACGAACATAGATACGGGACACGGACACGACACGGGCACGGACACGGACACGGTGACACGATAAATCCTTAAAATGTAGGATACTGGGACACGGTGATATAATTATATGTATGTTTGTAAGTATATACATATCAAAACTCGTAGTGAATAGGATGTATTTTATTGAAGGTAAAATGAAAATCAAAATAAAATCTAAATAATTTACATCTATAACTTCTAATAAAGTAACAAACAAAATAAAATAAAAAATATAAAAAGATCTAACTAATACCTCACCTAGTTCGTGATATGTATAGATTCTACTAACATATTTTCTTATGTCAAAGACATATTTTTTTTCATGTTTATTTAAGCGACATGTGATTTTAAGGTATCTAAAACATGATCTTTAAATTTTATTTTATACCGACATGATGTTGCACACGGTATCAACAAACAATTTTATGGTTATCTAAAATCTGATACGACTTCGGAGTGTCCGACACGTGTCGAGCTAGTATATTGCAAGTGTCGATGTCCGACACGGACACGACACTCACTTTGAAGTGTCCGTACTTTATAATAGTAGAGCATTATTATATTAGCTTCTTTACTAGTAGAGCATTAGCTTCTTTACTAAGCAAGCAATCATGAGTTATGTGATATATTTGCATTCAACAATTCCAGCAACGTCACGGGAAAGGTGCCTTTTGAGCCTATTTGAACGGGACCATACACTATGCCCTGCATTTTTCTTTGCTTCGTAGTTTACATTTTTGCTTGAGCGCCCCCGGCGTTTTGGGTGAGCCGTATCTTGCTGCTCTCAACCCTTTCTTTTCATCCTAAAGGGATTTCGTCACCTCAAAAAAAGATGAATTGATAATTCATGTGGCTCGATCAGACATTCATTCATACTGATCCAATAAAAACTCGGTCTTTTACTGAAAAGTGACATGTGAATCTAAAAGCACCTATCGAAGAAGAAAATGTACTCGTAGAAGGACTGATGTGCACAAGTAAACTCAATGAATCCCAGGCAAGATCCACAGGGAAACCCTCTCCAGCTGCCTTCGAAGCATTTAAGAAGGAAATGGCAGAACTCTAGTAGTGATGTAGCACATGCTTTCCATGTCTTATGGAACAACAACAATTTGACGTCAGATGACCTTCAACTGGCCCATGGCTTCATCCACTATTGCTACCATGCTACCTAGTGCGTTACCCCATAATGGCCTGACGTCTTGCAACTATAGGATCACATCTCCCCTACACTTGACAAATAAACATGGTGCAAGAAAAAGTTAAACATATCAAAAGCTAATTTTATATACCTTACTAACCATATGACTTGATTGATAACAAATAATCCATAACCATGTAGAAATATTGTGAAAGAAAAGGGGAAAAATTTTTGAGAAAAAAGAAAAAAATATGGAAAGTTAAAATAGAAGGAAAACACAAAACCTATGAAAGAATTGGGATAAAATGAAAAAAAAAGAAAGCAATGAAATCAAGGGAAAATAAAGATGAAAGATTAGAATGAAAATAAGAATGAAGTAAATAAAGAAGATAAGACAAAACCTTAGCAAAAATGATAGAAATATTTAAAAACTTGTCGGAATTTGGCGACACCATCACTGTTCACCAAGGTTGGCTCACATGATCACATCTGATCACTGAAACCAAGATGGTTACCATTGCGGCTGGCACTTCATCTCTATTCAACTTTCAGGATTGGGTGAACGTGGGAGAGAAAAGGCACGAGTATGATGCTGTACAAGGTGTAAGATGGGTTTGACATGTTCACATTGATATTAGTCAAGGTTCGCTCATTATAAGCCTAATTGTAGTGTACAGTTAAAGAGAATGGAAATTAGAATTAAGTTTTATAACACGAGTCATACTTAACTTTAAAAATTGCCCTTTAAAAGAGAGAAAAAGGTATGGATTTAAGTAAATATAAGGGTGAGAATAAACATCCATTTAAGTAGGTTTAGGTAGAGCGGCTAGTGTCCTAGAACCATCTAAGCAGCGCTTAAGTGCCTATGCAATCACTTTTTAAAACCGTGAGTGTGGAGTTAAAATGAGTTCAAATTACATATTAAAAATATAGGAGTATCTAAGATTAGGGATTAGGCCACTAAAGCTCGGGGCGGCAATGGAGTTATATTATTTGATAACGCCATCTGAATCCAACCTGAACTTTTGTGTTTGGATACTTAAAATTGGATCTGAAATCCAAATCTGAATTCGATAAAAGAATAAATGTATTTTCTTTTCCCACATCCTAGCTTCGTTAGTAGGTTTGGATCCCCAAGTGGATCCTACCAATTTATAATGGATTTGCAAGTGTATCTTGTTGGATCCAACCTGAATCTGACCTATTGCCACCCCTAATTAAGGTCTAGCTTAGTAGTAAAGAAGCGAGGGATTGGGTTATGGGAGGCCTTGAGTTCAAGTATGGACTTTGTTAAAAAAGCAAAAAAAGTTGAGGGTTTAGGAGGGATGTGATCATTCCCAAGGAGAAATCAGAAAATATGTCTCTAGAGAGATCTTTGAAACGAAACCCAGAAAATATGGTTGTAAAGTAACTATGCGAGAAAGGGCTTGTTCAATCACACATATAGCTTGTGCAAAAACTATGATTACAACAACAACAACAACAACTAAGCCATTTGTCCCAAGTATTTGGGGTAGGCTACATGAACCAAAAGAGAATTATGCTGGAACAGGCACAAATTTTGAGAACAGATGATGCTCTTTACCATGTTGAGTTAAATTCAAGGTTTAAAATATCGTCTGATACCAATGTTTAGGGGAAAATAGAGCACCCCCAAACCCCCAACGTTTACTTTCCGGCAGCAATACACCCTATCTTTTTTTTTTTCCGTTCACTTTGCCACCCTCCGGCGTCAAGTCTCCAATATCTGTTAAAAATGAATTGTGTAGTTACCAAAATGTCTTTTTCAGTCAAAAAAACATTTCCAATCTCTTCTCCAGAAACCAATTCCTTTGCCCCACTCTCAAATCCAAATCCAAATACATTCCCACCACCCCCCCCCCCCCCCCCCCCCCCCGCTCTCTCTCTCTCACAATCAAAAACCTTGCCCGGGCTGTGTGACAACCCGCCGGGTTACGCGCTAGGGCTAGTGGAAGAGGCGAAGGCGACAGAGGCCGGGTTACGCGCTAGGGCTAGTGGAAGAGGCGAAGGCCAAGGTGACAGAGGAGTAAATGAGATTGTCTTTGCACTGTGAAGGAACTTTTAGAGTGTTGATTAATTTATTTGTTTGTGGGGTTGGAAGATTTTTTGTTGGATTCTGAGAATGTGTGAACCAATGGGTTATAATAATTTCTTAATTTCTGAAAGTGAAGCTATAGTATTATTTGTTTCAAATTATTCAATTATATGTAAACTCTATAAACTTTTCAAACTTAAAAGAAGAATGGAGTTTTGTAACTAGTGTTGTCTTCACATAGTTTCTTCGGAAGCTATTTCATGAGAGTTTACCCACTCTATGTTCTTGCATTATGTGCATCATACGTTTAATAGGGTGTTGATAATCTCTTCAGTTGATTCGTCAATTGAGACAAAATAAGTCGAGATTTGAGTCTTCATTGAGAGGAGACTATAGTTGTTGGATCTATTTTGTGTGTGTGTGTGTGTGTGTGTGTGTGTGTGTGTGTGTGTGTGTGAGGGGGAAGGAGGATTTTTTTTTTTTTTTTTTTTTTGTGGGGGGGGGGGGGGGGGGTGGTGGGATTGGGTTTGGTTTGGGCAAGAGGAAATTGGGTTTGGGTTTGTGGAATTTGAGTTGGGGGAAGGAGGAGAACACAGGAGATTGGGGAAGAAGAAGACAAGGTAGATATATAATAAGGGTGTTTTGGTAACTAAACAATTTTTAACAGAAGTTGGGGAGTTGATATTGCCGATACGATCCTATATGACAAAAGATACCGATATTGCTAATATGATGAAGTGAAATTGCCAATAAAGGGCCGATACTTCCGATTCAAATCCCAAAGTCCTAAGGCCGATGTCGATATTGATTCTGGGATTTCAAACCATTGTTAAACTGTTCCCTTTTATGCCCTTTCTGTCAAATACGCTGAATTTGTTACTGAAATAAACGTTGCAAAATGTAGAACTTTTAATCTCTTCTATGATTGGATATGCTTTACAAATGCTCCCATTTTCAACAAGAAAATCTCCAAAATTTGCCTGGTGCATAAAAATTATGTATCTTTTGTTGTTATTTTGGTTCATACATTTTTCCACTTTGTTAAAATGCACTAGCTCACTGTTAGTTTGCAGACATTGCATTTGTTGATCGAGCGGATATCAAGGCATATGTTGGGCCTCCTACTCTTCAAGCACGATACGAGATACTGAGATCATGCATACAAGAACTCATACGTGCTGGGATTCTTGCATGCTCTCAGGTATTTCATTCTTCTTTGATTGCTACTCTATGATCTATGAGATCATATCTACTTTTGGTATTCTTTATTTTGATGCGGTGCCCAGAAATGTCTGGCTGTGGATTTTGTTGATGGTTGAGTTCTTGTGGGCTCCACAGAAAGTAGACTCCCGGAAGTATGGTGCATCATACACTGGTTTGTAACTTTGTATTGTGATAAATTTTCAGCAAACATGCATGCGATGGGATCAATTAGAATTATACATGTTTGGATAGACAGTTGGGCACATATCTATCTGGTATTGGAATAGATATGTTTCCTTAACATGTGAAATTGCGAATACAAATTTAAGATGACCAAGTTTCCAACCCTGCTCCCTCCACCTCTTCCTCTTAATTTTGTAATCATACTAAAGCCCATGACTTGCTTGTCTAGGATCATGATCTTGTCCTGCTTCCAAACTATTCATCCTTGAAGGAGAAGCTGCATTCCTCTGAGATAGCGGAACATCAGGGTTCACTTCATCTCTCCAAACTATTGCTTGAAGCAGCAGAAGCATGTCAGGTGAGGGGCTCTGTTTCTTCGTTCACTGTTTGCTTACAACATATAAACAGTTTCTGACAATCATGTTATTTTAATTCGTGCCCAGGGATTAAGTGGGAGAGCACTGCGAAAGCTTCCGTTCCTAACTCATTCTGCTGTTACCAATCCTTACAGTTGTGATCCTAAGAGTTTCATGCACACATTAATAGAGACTGCAAGAAGGGAGATCTCTGAGCAGCACGGTTAATGGCAGAATGTGGCTGTATCTGTAAATTTTGACTATTTGTTCCTTGTAGCTATTGGTTCCTTTTGATTTCTTAAGCTTGTATGAACGTTACCAGTTAGTTTGTTGTTCCTCAAGGTAATTTGTCCACAGCTATAGCAATTAAAATTAGGAAAGAAGTCCTCTGTCCTGTTACCATGGCTATGTACAGAACCAATTTTAATTACTGAAGTCTTTTGCCCTCTTGGTCCAAATTGTGTATTACAAACTTTTGATAATATATATAGTCCTTTCTTTTTCTCAACCTTTTTTTTTCTTTGTAGAAGTTTTAGTCCCAAGCATCCTTTCAGCTTAACAATTTGAATGCTTGTCTTGATTGAGAAATCTCACAGTTGCTTCTGTTTCAGTCAGCTTAATTTGTACTTCTGAATCCCCAGTTAAATCATGAATAACAATTGTATTATTTATATGTGACATTCATTAATATAACAAAGTTTTGTGACCCTGTTTGTTCAATAAGAGACTTGGTTTTGTTTTATTTCTGTAATTACTTATATTTGTAATCATCAGCGATAACCATTGCAACAGTAGCCACATGAATGCTAACAAGTATAAAATTGCAATCATTACAAAAAAACTGAAACCAATAGAACAGAAATCCCAACCCTTTATTCTTCTTCTGCTGTTGCAATTCAATCTTGCGGTGGCTGCAGGCCGGTGCCTGCCTAAATCTCCTCATCTTTCTCGAACTCGTGGAGATAAACAGAGAAGCAGCGGCACTCTGTATTTTCATCACCACCGCGATCACACAAGCTCCTAACATGAGTTGTGTGCAACCCTAGAACCTTGCGCGGCCTCCTTGTATCTTCTGCTGCATCCTGAAAAGCTTCCTCTTGGTTGTGAAGGCCATGGTAAAAGGATGAGAGTGGGTAAACAGGAACGAGAGGCGGGTTGTAGTATGTGATGGAAGCACAAATATGGTAGTGTTGGACCCGACCCAATATGTGAGCTGTGAATGGGGAGGAACGGCTCTGAAAACGGCTTACATGAAACGTGACATGAAGGGAACCATTCTTCTAATGTTGCGTAGGCCGCCATGTTTTCCAAGTATGGTTAGTACGATAAGCAAGTGCCGGTGTTTGATGGGAGAGGTAACCATAATTGGGTCCATATGTATTGGATACTTTGTCCTCTTCATTCCTGGAAGCTTCTTGAGGATATCGACAAATAGAGAACCAAAGGATTCTCTGCAAATATGTGCATGTGTATGTATGTATGCCAGCATGTATGTATGTGACTACAAATTAAAAGCCAAATTTAAAGAAAACAATCAATGCAGCAGCAAAATACCAATATATTGGACTTGGAATTTTCAGAAATGACAGTTTTGCGACTCACAATACAAAGCCGAACAGAATTCCAGACAAACATAAATAAAATAAATTCATCTAAAAACTACACAATATGCAATAAATGAAGCCTTGTACATGGAGGAGCTGCTGAAAAGAGTGACTATTTTCATCTATGAACTCAATCAATATAGTAGTAACTTGTTAGATGTAATTCAAGTGAGAAGCCTGAATGTATTTACTCCTGAACCAGTGTTGGTTGTCTCTTGATGTATTGGCCAATAACAATAACAATTAGTTTCTTCGAACTTGTACGATAAGAATGAGTTACCCACTTACTAGGGAATATTCGAACCTTTACTCATATCAGAATACCATTAACAATTAGAATGTCTAGTCAAAATGATAAAAATTAGAATGTCATTAACAATTAACAATTAGAATGTCTAGTCAAAATGATAAAAACGAAGAAAAAGAAAGAACACCTAATTGTAAGGGAATGACATCCATACACTTCGAATTTCAAGTGATACATGGAGCTGTGGCAATCTTTACCCAAGGAGTAAAGGTAGTTTTAGTACAATGCTAACCTGTAATGAGAGATTGATGTCCAACGATCCATTAGCCAAAAACAAACTTGAATTCTTTGTTTTCAAGTGATGACAGCAAATATTAAGCATGTTCCAGTAAACATTTGAACTAGAAATATATTTGCTTCGATTCCAAAATGGCTCCATGGGATGTCTCCTCCAATCTTATATGATACTAGTTATCTGGACAGCATTGGTGTCACAGATTAAAAAACTGAACTCTCACTATTGTGGTAATATTTGCTCTTGATGTAATTCAACAGCAAGAAAACCAAAAAATAGTTCTTGAAACCTGAATCTAAACAAGTGCCTTACTTCTTTGTCTTTGGAAGTTGGTGACTTGCACGTACACGTAATCTAAACTAAAGCTCACTAACGACTCAAAATGACAAATAGTGAAAAGGAAAATGACCGGCAACAGATAGAACCACCTAGATTGCAAACTCAGGTAAAGAAAAATCAGAGCTCCCTCAACTAGGATTTCAATGGTTAAAGGAAGAGGCGACGATGAATCTTTTATATAGTTAAGAATTTGTCCACGACCTTTAAGCAGTTCAAAGCATATAGCTAGCACAAGGAACAGGGGTAGGTCTGGACCAAGACACCACATAACAACAGGTATTGGCCAAGGAACCTGAATCAGCTCCTTGTTCAGCAATTCATTGTATCTCTACCTTCAAAGTGTTTATTTGTGATCTTCCTCGGATCTCAACAACAAATATCTTGATTCTTGTGGGCCAAGAATAATCCCTCATGTATAAATAACTTAGAGGAGGTGAATAATCCTAACAAATACAACAATTCACTTCTAATATCCACTAACATGAAGAGCAGAGACACACTTAGTGCCACAGGAGTGACGGCAAACATCCTTCCTATAAAGCATCCTCCAAAAGTTTGTTATCTAAAATGCTGAAAGCCCCTTCAGCTCAGCATAGAATCAAATCTCTAAGAAGATTCCTCACTTTCAATTATAACACTCCTATCACATTGCCAGCTATGATGGAGATGGAATATAACAAAGTGAAGCAATAGCCACCTTGTTGATATCATGAAGAGGACATTCAAGCTCAAGAAGAGTGATGAATGATGGGCAACACAGGACCTCGACTCATTTCAAAGAATTTGGGTGGCAAATTTTGGGTTACCAAGTGTTGACAACTGGAATAAATTAGTCAAGTGCTCCACAAGGCAATATAGGAAATGGTAAACAAACTGTGACTATATTAATATATAAGTGTCTGAACTTGCTAATAAAAGGAAACCTTTTAACGATTTTCCCCCTTTTACTAAGAAAGAGTGTCGTCAGACTTTGGGAAGGGAACGGGTACTCTGCAGTATGTCTATTTCAATCACCACAAAATTTAATGCCAAGTTTTGGTTCAAGGCATTAGTGATCTCCAGGTACATTGCAGGCACTGATGTATTGTTTTCTGTAATGGTCAATCAAATATGCGATATCTAATATTAAGATACAGAATTGGCCATAAAAAAAAAATTCTCGACTATTTAACCACCTAGAAGAATACTTATCCTTGATGTGATTCCTTGACCGTACTTATTAAGGTCTGGCAAATCTCAAGAGTAATAAGTTAGTAGTCCTTTCTTTCAACCTTTTCGGAAATGTGTGGAAGCAGAAGACCATTGTTTCATGTGAACAATATATAGGGGCCTTTCAAGTGACAGAAAAGTAACAAAATAGCATCATCACAACCAAGAAGGCTGACTCTTCATTATTCTTCCTCATCAGCCACAAAATAACCTTCTTCCAGGAACTCATCGAGCTTGAGTTTTGATAGTAAATCAAACTTTAACATCTTTAAAATCTACTCCAAACAAATTTTTATTCTAAAGTTGTAGATAATTCTTTCTTAAATAGTATACCGATCTAGCATGAGGTGAGAAATGAATGAATAGAGAAATGAGGGGGGGTTGTAAAAAATGCTTTCCTAAAGCGTTATTAGAGACACCCTATTGCAGCCAGCATATATGAATCCTCACAAACAAAAAAATATTGTACTAATCAGATGTATCATTCAGAAATCTGCACTTCTCCACACTCCTGTTTTCTGCACCTATCAAAGCAGAAAAAGGCAATTGCTTGGGACTGAAAATTAAGTTTATATCTCAAAGAAAATTAGCTGTTTGAACCTGAGCCATTGCCACCCCTAACTTCACCAAAATATAACAGGACAACCCTAGGCTGTATGATCTTAAAGCCCAAACCACTAATTCTCATTACATACAAGAGGACACAAGAATGAGCAGCAAGAAACCAATCAACTCTTTATCACCTATCTGATTACTGAATTCATCAAAAATCCCAAAAAAAAAAAAAAAAAAAAAAATCTTTTTCTAAATCATCAGAACGGGGAACATAAAAAAAAAATCATGAATTACAGAATTATTTATTATCTAAATGTAAAGAGAACAATATCAGCTTCTGTTATGCTAATGGTGTATCACATGTCAACTTAAATCAAAGAGGCTGTAGTGAAATAAAATTCCTTCAAATAATGAAAAATATTCTAGAGAACATGCATGAAAATTAAACTTCTAACTATGTTAGCCTTCTTAAATAATAATTAATACCGCTCCAAGCTTAATGAGTCTATATTTATGATATTAGAATAAGTTTCCAATATACAAAACATATATTACAAGTCTCTTTGGTATCTATATGGATATTATTCTTTCAAAGATGATAAATGCAGAAAGTTACTGAACTCAAATCTTAGCAAAACAGAAAACGCACAGCAAGTGTAATCTTTGTACATATGGATAAAACAACAAAAAATATGGATATAGCTAGGGTTTGTGCAATAGAAAAAGAATGATAATGAATGCCAAAATTTCTATATATGATAACAGAGATAAAGCTTCTATTCCATCCTTATAATATCATGATTCGACGACACAACTTCAAAAACGTGATAAGCACTGTTGAAGAACAAATCACTAAAAGACCACTAACCATTTGCATTCCGCAAATGAAATGATGCAACTCAAGTGGAGGGCTAATACCACTACAAAGTTAAAAAATGAAACCTAATAAAAGCTAGAGAAAGCTCTACTTATAATATGAATAGACTATGGAGAATGGCCGAGTAATTTATTGGATTCTCTGCAATAACCTCTGAGTCCATGTGCAAATATGCAAGTGCCAATCTGTGCTAACCTCTGAGTCCTGACTCATTGGTAAGGGCTGGGTTTGGTTATGAGGAATCCCAGGTTTGACTCTAGATTAAGAGCTTTGTTCAAAGAACAAAATTGTCAGATACTTGTTTTTACACTCACCATTATTAGGTGTTTGAAAGTGACCATGTGGGCAATCAGTCAGCTTAAGCCCCTAAAGTTATTTGGCCACTTCATTTTACAAGGAGGGCATGTAAACTATACTCATTATACTTTTGTTTTCATATCCTTACTGGTTGTTCATTAGTGTTATACTGTTGGATATATGTGTGGTAATTTAAATTTAGATGCAGTCAAATGGGGATATCTTTGGAAATGAGATTCTTGACTTGTAGAGATAAATCACATCCCAATCGAAGCCGTATAGGCAAATACTAATTCCTTTCTCCCTTCAGAAGTATCTGACTGGCCAGTTGCCATTTACATTACTCATTGATCACAACCAAGATGGCATATTACTAGAAGGCCTTTTTTTATTTTTTATTTTAGTCTTGTCCTCTTCTTCTTCTTCTTGCTCTCCTCATATTCTCCTTTCTCCACCCCTCAACTCCACATCTGATTCTCATCCTCTCTACCCCTGCTCTTCTCTTTTTCACCTCTTGCTGCACAACAAAAACACTTCTCTTACATTAGTCAAGACCGTGTTACCATTGTTATACCTTGTTTTAGATTGTTGATGTTTTTTTTTGCTCTCCTGATGATGTTACCAATGACAATTCTTATCTCTATGGCTTAGTAATAATGTTATAACTTGTGTTTCAAAAGAAAAGAAAAAAAGAACTATATAGGTTTTATTTGTCCCCAGTCAATTTGTTGGATTTTAGAAATATCACCAACATGTACTTGGGATATAAAAAGTAGACATAAGAAAGTTGAGCATAATGTAGATATTTGGGTATACAAATAATATACATATAAGTAATGAATGTTGTGTGTATAGGTTTAATTTCCCGGTGTCTACCAATAAATCGTTACAAAGTTTGGGTACAGGAGTAACTTTCCCGTACCCAATTCATACTGGAAACTCTCTGCATTTCGTCATGTGCGGCCGAAGCGTAAAAAGGAAAAAAAAGAAAAAGAAAAATAGAAAGGGTGCAGACGGTCGCCACGGCCGACTACACGCATCCTTTCTGGTTATATATGTAGAGATGAAAGTATTTTAGGGTATCATATTTAAAGTTACCAAATAGTAACTTGATTGCTTAATTGTCCACGCCTCAAGCAATCGATATAGTAAATTAAGCGAACCACCATTCTTTCAAAATATTGCAGTCATGAACACCTTAATTTACATCAACAATTTTACTTTTCAGTTTTCATCAATTCTACTCTTTAAGGCTTTTCCATGCATCAATAGACTAACATTGTATAGATACATGTATATCATAGAGATACATATATAAAATATGTTCTGGTATCTGTGTTTTGAAGAATTATCATGACCAACAGTAGTCTTGTTTCTCACCAAAAAGTCACAGATATTTCGATTACTAAATAACAAAGTTCTAAATAGCGGAATAGTGGTTATATCGGGCGGAAAAATTTATCGGTGATGGAAATATATCGGGGATATTTTAAAAAATCAGATGTCAAACTCAGACTGTAAATACATATATTCTTGTCCTAAATCACATCTTAATAAGGCAATACATGAATAAATCATATAAAACTACATAAAACATCATCTTACATGTTTAAGATATATTTATCTCGATAACTTGCATTAAGCCTATGAATGCATAATCACTATCCAAGTGTAGAATCTTCATAAATGTCACATTGTCACATCGCTCGAATCACCTAAATGCCTAACTTAGAAATTGAGTGTAAAATGCTATATCGGTCCAAAATCGCTGTAATTGCGGCCGATATATCGGTCCAAGCCGATTTATCGGTTATTTTGGCTGAAAACGCTATACCGGTTTGGATGTGTCAAATCGTTGCGGCTAAGTGCCGTAAATGTAATATCGACGCTATATCGGGAATATTTAGAACACTGCTAAATAATATGATCAATTCATTAGGACAAAAACCAAGACGGTAGATAAGGCTAACTTAAAGATAAGTCGTGGACTTCAACCCTTTATGGAGTGTATCTAAGTTTGATCCAGATCTCAACAAATTACTCAAAGCAGTTTCAGTCTTGTTAGGAATTGGGGTTTCTGCATGGATCAAATATATCAATATCCCACCAAAACGGCATTAGCTGCATCCTACTGCACACAGATAGCCATCAAGATGGCTTGATCATGGCTAAATATGATTGTACATCTGATTGACAATAACATTAACAATGAAGTAAGGACAAATATGCGTGCAGGGAAACATACGTAGGCAGTCTCATGCAACCAAGGTCAAATCTCAATAAAAATCCACTGAAACTAGAGAAAAGTCTAGAGCGAGAAAGATAACAAGAATTTCTATAGGGATTACAGGAAACCGACATTTCATTAGAGTATTTTCTTGAATTAATAAGGATAATTCCCACCCTCTCCCCAGCTTGGTGAGAAAAATCCTCTAAATAATGCAATAGAACTGACTTTACAATTTGCTATCCACACTCATAAAATGGTTGGCAAGAAATCTATTATCTACTAATGACTTGATACATTTCAATTGTTTCTATACCAAATTCCACCAAAAATTCACTACTTTGAATCAAGACACTTCTTTAAACATATCCAATTATCCATGACCCATAATAAATAAAACAACAACTCATTAGTCAGCCAACATTTCTAAATTCTAAACTTTAAAAGACCCAAAGAGTTTAGAAATGTCAGCATGCTTGCGAATGTGATGGGGGCATTTGAAAAGTAAATCTTGGGCTTCAGTATACCTACCTTCATCAAAAAAGGACTCGAAGACATGTAAATAAGCAGTAGCTGATGGGCTGGCCTTCACTGATAATGCTTTTAGAAGTTCTCGGGCATCTTCCACAGTCCCAAACTTTGATATACACACACACACCACACACACACACACAGAGGAAAAGGGTCTGCAAAGGGTGGATATTTGTGGTTCTTCACATTAAACCAAGAATCTTCAATGCCTCTTCAAGCTTTCATTGACTAAGCAACTCGGGGATCAGATACTTGTGAGTTGCTTGTCAAGGCCACAAGCGAGCCGTGTCCACCATTTCAATGACTAATTTGTAAGCACCATCCACCCTTTTCTGACCACAGAAACCTTTACCAAGATATCAGGAAGGTCGGCATCAGCCTCTTCATTATCTCTTCAGCCTCATCAAATTTCCCATTGCTAGTCAGAGACCAGTGAATCCCATCATAAACAACCTTCGATAGAGAATGCCCTGCAGACTCATACTTGCGAACCACCATCGAAACCAGATCAAGATCCGGACTCCCAGTCAAAGAAATCTGCCCCAAAAGAATGCCACAATCCTGAACAGACGGCTTGTACGGCCCATCCATCATGAACTCATGCAACTTCACAGCTTCCCTCATCATCTTACTCTTCAAGAACTGCCTCAAAAGCTTGATATAGGTGTGTATATCCATCTCAACACCCTCCCCCTTCATCTCCTCAACCAACTCCCAGAACTCCTTGATGGAATCCTCAACCCGAGCCATGGCATTGTATGCCACCGACCCATGCTTGTAGTCCGGCTCTGGGCAGCAGCCAACCAGAAAACCCGAGGGCCTTCAATGGGGAATTTTGTGTTAGGCTTAGGTTTTTGTCTTAGTTTTCGAGAGATGATGGTTCAAGAAAATCCAATTGAGTTGGAGAAGACAATGACTTGAAGCAGAAGAAGCAAATCAAGGTGAAACAGTTTCATTTTCAGGTAAATGAAATTTTTTTTCTAAGAGGAGTATGAATAGAATTCAATTCCTATTCAATGAAGATTTGTTTCTAAAAATTAAAGGGTTTAGAATCATTCTAAACAAGGAGATCAACTCCTAATAAGATTGATCAAAATTCTTCAAGCATCCAATGACCAATATCATCTCATAGACTAAATAGGAGTTGTATTGTAAAATCCTATAAATAAAGGGTTGTAACTTAGGATTTAGATGAAGCAGAAGAGCAGAAGAAAATGAACAATAATTAAAGGCCCTAAAAAGTCGAGAAAGAAAGGAGCAAGGTGAAGGTGCATAGATAGAAGATATACTCTTGTAATCTAGGCGTAAATTCAAAGGGAAAGTGAATACTCTTGTATCATCAAGAGAAAGGTTAGAACTCTTTATATCAAATTTATTAATAAAGCTCTCTCAAATTCTCTCCCCGTGGAGGTCAACTTTGGGCCGAACCGCGTTAAATTTGTGTTCGTCTTATATCTTTTAATATCCATCTTGTGTGCTCGAGGTGATCGATCTCATAGCGTGCTTGAGGTCGTCAGTGGGGATCTCTGTATTTCCCAACTATTGGTATCATAGTAAGTATGATATTCTGGGTTATGGACGCAACAATTGGCATCAAAGTATATCAATTTCATCATAACAATGGTATCAGAGCTGATGGTGTTCGTTCAAAACTCGAGTGCTTTAGATGAAGAAAAAGATGTCAAGTCGATGGAGTTCGGCGGAGGCATCAAGATGAAAAAGACAACAAAAAAGTTCAGATTTGTTCTAAGGTAAAGATCGATGACTTTTGGATTATATTGATCAAGGTGATGTCGTCAAGGCTCAATGACACTCAGATCTGAACACGGTAGACGAGAGGTGATGATCGGATCATCGCTGGCGGACAGCAAGCCGAGCTCGACGAGGCATCGCACAAGGCATCCCATGGAGGCTTGCTGCAACAGCAAGTCAAAAGAAAAAACAACGGAGGGTGATGAAGACGATCACTGAACGAGATTGATTGGAATGTAGATCGTGCAATCGTAGTCGAATTCAGACGATTCAGGTATCAAGCCCTATATTTTTACAACGTTCTGGATGCAATGGTGGGTACAGATCGAGGAGATTCCAATGTCTGATGCAGGTTCTGTACAGATTGGTTAAAGGAATTGATGGAGATCCCGTCAAAGTTATGATGGACTAGTTGTGACACAGTGAGATTATTGCTGGCATTGGTGGATCTATTGGGTTTGAAGATCATTGTAACCCCATGCTTCCCGGTGTACGTATCACCGTATCAGTACGCGATACGACGTACAAAATTGATTTGATCTCCGTGGTAGTCCGATTGAGCTGATTTCAGTTTTAAAAATCATTTTCTAATATTTTAGATTTTTTAGGATTTTTCTGGCATTTTTCTGGATTATTTTGGAAAATCTCCGTAGTCGGTGTCGACCGATACCGATAACCGGCTTTACGATTTTTATTTCACAAACGGAGTTGTATTTTGAGATGCCGCTTTCACTGTGTATCTTAGAATCGTATTCTCTACGTTAGGGTATTTTCGGGGATTTTTCTGAATTTATCGAAAATCCGGCCAAACCGGTGTCGCCCGGTACCGGCGACAGCTTCCGGATTTTTAATTTGCAAACCGGAGTGAATTTCGGCAAATCGTTTTTATATTACGTCTCAGGATAATATTCTCTATTTTCTGTAATTTTTGGGCACCGTTCGAAGCTAGTCAAATTTTGGGCCAATATAATAATACTAAAATCTTATTTTTTTTAATCTTTCTTTTTCCTTTCTTTTCTTCTCCCTTCTTCTCAAAGCTTCCTCCCCCCACCGCCTTGTCAATCAACCGCACCCAATAAAAATCCCCACCGCCTCATCTCTCTCTCCTCTTAAAATCTTTTCCCCTCTCTCTCCACAAAACTCTCTCTCTCTCCTACCAATTTCTCTCTCTCCCCTTCTCTCTCTCCCACTCTTTCTGTGGCCTACCTGCTACCCATGGCCGGCCAGGCCGCCGGCGTCCCTCGCCGGCCAGGTCTGGCGGCGCGACGGGCCACCCGGGCGCCCCAGCCCGGCGCTCCCCTCCGGCAGCCGGCCGCCACGGCCGCCATGGCCGCGCAGCGCGGCCATGCCCAGGGCAGCCAAGGGCTGCCCTGCCTTTCTCCCTTCTCCTCTCTTTTCCTCTCTCTCTTTCTCTCACTCTCTCTCTCATTCACCCTCTCTCTGTCTAAAGGCCTGCCGCGCCGCCGGCGGCCGGGATCGCCGCCGGCGGCTGGGACCGCCGCCGGCGGGGCCCTCCTTCCCGCCGGCCAGCAGGGCTGGCTGGCCTGCTCTCGCACAGCAACAGCAAGGGCTGCTGCTGCTGCTAGTGACTTATTGGGTTCGGGTATAACTCGAACCCAATAAGAGTATTGAGGGGAGGGTTGGGTTTGGATATAAACCCAACCCGATAACCCGTTAGCCCGTTTTTCTTAAGTCAAATGGGTTTGGGTCTTGGATCGACACCCTACCCGTTATGAGCCCAAACCCGCATCTAAACCCAATAAGGTAAAGTTGCAGAAAACCCCCTCATTCTTTTTAGTAATTACATTTGAATTATTTTTATTTACATATTTAACCTCTTTTTATTACTTTTAGCGTTCGGGCAATATCGGGAGCATCCGGACTCCGATTTGAACGATTCTGGATCCGTTGCGATCGTGGGAAAGAGAGCTACCTTCCCATGACCAGTTTGTGAGTGTTTTTATTTTATAAATTATCTTTTGATCATATTGATTGAGCTTGGTTGCTCTCTTTAAATAAAACATGATTATCGGTAAATTGTAAACAATATTAAAACACTGTCATAAACACTGTACTGAGAATATGCATGATAACTAAAAGACGTTGATTGTGACACTGGATGCCTATTATGTCCTGTTCATGTACCACTGACATCCGGGCCACTATTTCACTAAGACTGACACTATTATTTCATGTCTTATATCACCGTTAGATAATGATCGTCACATGTATACTGATCCACGGTACTCGATGACACTACATTGTCACTAGATAGGAATTGACCCACGGTACTCGATGACACTACAGTGTCACTAGACATGAATGTTGGACACCGTTATTTCATGTACTGGTATCATCATGACACGGATACTGTAAGTTCACTGGACATGATATTACACTATACACTGACCACGATTATGACATGTTAGTGATACACCGATGTGATAAACGGATTATTGATATGCACAGATGTTCCACTAGTACACGGATATATTAAAGCACGGACTACCGCATGTCATCTTATTGATATCATCGTTACATGGATGCTCAATACACTGTTATCTCATGTTCACCCATCACTGTTACATATGCTCACCACACGAGTGTACCTGCATGTATTGTTTCTATCTTATTATCATATGCCGCACCGTGCAAATTATACAGATTATTGTTCCATGTTCCCGTATTCATGTTATATGATTGTGTCCTGTTACTGATATGGATTTCCCGTTACGGGACATGAGAGCTGTTGATATGCGACATGTGGAATCCCACATCTATTGTTCCCGTTTCCCGTTATATTGTTCCTATTATATTGTTCCTGTTATATTGTTCTCATTCCCATTATATTGTTCTATGCTATCAACAGAGCTCAGGTCCAGTTATCATGTTACCCGTATCATGTACTGTATTTATTCATTGTATACTTGACATATCAGATCATAAATTTAACTGGGGTATGGGGGAGACTCGACGGTTGATTAGATCTTATCGGGTGATGTACTGGATCCATATTGTTCTCCCACTGTAGGGATGGTAGTGCTACCTACCAATTGCTCCATGAGCTCTCGTTACTTGATTATTGTTCCCCTCTTAGCGGAGGGCTCTGGTCTTAGCAGCCAGGGGTTTGATAAAGGCCGTGATCCCGGGTATGCACGGGATACACTTACCCGATAAGAACTCCTCGACCATGGGTTTCCAATTAACATAATAAAACAGTATACACAATAGTGACGTCGGGAACACTTGTTATTTGGTCACTCTCTTGTTTGGATAATGGTACTCGTAGGCCATGTCCGGATGGGTTCGACTGGAGTGCGGGCTCCAGTATGAACTGCCAGTGGTATGGGACACTGGAAGAGATTGATTAAAATATCAGGTGGTACTGATTGCTACTATTGTATAAATCACATGACATGCCTGGTACATGTATGCTATCTTGTTATTGTTCATGCTACTGTATCCGATATCATGTTACCTGTATACTTGTTACTTTACCTGGCATATGTTATACTGTCTGTGATGGCATATGACGCATGTTCTGCATTGCATGGCATACGACGCATGTTCTGCATTGCATATATGATACTTTCTGTAGAGCAGACATCACTACTGTATATACACCACACCGTATAGTGATTACACTGCATAGGCCCATCTGCCTGTACACGTCTATCACGTCGCCACTAGCATGTTCACTTCTATCACGTCACCACTAGATAACATTTTATATTATATAAACTGGATACGATTAGAGACATGACCTGATGATAACCGGTTAGGTAGTGATGGTATTAAAAGATGACCTGTTTATAGATTTCTACTGCTTACATGGTTATATACTCTGCTGCTTATTATATACTTATGATATGGTATCACTACCATAACATCATGTATTATATATTATTATCGTGCTTGTATTATTATTGTATCTATTACTGCCTCCTTCATTTTACCACTCACTAGGTCGCTTTCTGACGACCTTGGGTTTGCGTGCCCAGATTTGGAGATTCGAGGTACCGTAGTATCAGAGAATGCCTTGGAGTGGCCTAGGAGATTCCTCATCGAGATCATTCATAGGTATCTTGTTGATTTATTTCTATTATCTTATTTGTCCTCACTTTTCATATCTGTTATGATCGCTGACCTCTTTCTGCAGGTATTCTTGTACTTATTTCATACTGGAACTCATGTCTATATGGAGGTTATTTACTGTACTGAGGCTTAGCGTACGTACGTGAGGGTTTTCCGCCCTGCGTATGTACGTCGCCATAACGTCCCCGTACCTGCGGGACTGGGGCGTTACAATCATCAATAGCAGGGTAATAGATCTGGTAAACATCAATACAGTGGTAGATAACAACCCTGATTGATGGAAAGAAGACCATGGCAGTGTGTGGCGGGAGGGCCCGGTGATACCATGGCAGTTATGTGAAGACAGTGAGTCTTAAGGTTAAAACATTGATGGAAGGTGGACCATCACCAAGTGATCGGTGGAAGAGCATGGCATGACAAGCTCTTGATAATGTTCGTGTAAAGTCGGTAAGACCATGCCAGAATAAAAGGCGTATCACCTCAAGACCAGTGGGGGCCCTATGGCCGGGACAAAGCGGAATTGGCTGGTGGCGATGGTGATACAATGCAAGCTAAGGGAAAGAAACTAGGTCAGGGAGTTTCAATGAAAAGCTTGAAGGGAGCTCACTTCAAGGTGGAGCTTCAAGGAAAACTGCAACGAGTTTAAGAGTTGCAGGATGACTACAGAAAGGGTGCATTCGGGTGAGATTCGAGATGACCCAAGGCATGGCGGTGAATCCGCTAAAGGCCTAGGGAAGAGGGGGCAAGGTTAAAGACTTCACGACATGGTTACAACCAAGGAAAGAATTAAGGTAGTAATCAAAAATCTCAAGTTATTTCGCTAAAGGCTTAAAAATGCAAGTAAAGGTAGAGATCGTTATAATTTTGTCTTATTTTTCAAAAGAAGATGATGGTCCAAGAAAATTCAATTGAGTTGGAGAAGACGATGGCTTGAAGCAGAAGAAGCAAATTAAGGTGAAGCAGTTTCCTTTTCAGGCGATTGCGAGTTTTCTTTTCAGGAGGAGTATGCATAGGATTCAATTTCTATTTAATGAATATCTGTTTCTAAAGATCAAAGGGTTTAGAATCTTTCTAAATCAAGGAGATCAACTCCTAATAGGATTGATCAAGATTCTTCAAGCATCCATTGGCCAAGATCATATCATATTCCAAATAAGAGTTGTATTATATTATTTTATAAATAAATGGTTATAACCTAGAATTTAGGTGGAGTAGAAGAGCAGAAGAAAGTTGTGGTGAACAACAATATAAGGCCTTAGAAAGTCGTGAAGGCCCTAAAAAGTCAAGAAAGAGAGGAGCAAGGTGAAGGTGCATATAGAGAAGGTATACTCTTGTAATCTAGGCGTAAATTTAAGGAGAAAGTAAATAACTCTTGTATCATTAAGAGGAATGTTAGAACTATTTGTATCAAGTTTATTAATAAAGCTCTCTCAAGTTCTCTCCCCGTTGACGTAGGCCAAGTTTGGGTTGAACCACGTTAAATTGTGTTTTCTTCTTATATCTTTTAATATTCATTTTGTGTGCTCGAGGTAATCGATCTCATGGCATGCTTGAGGTCGTCAGTGGGGATCTCCGTAGCTCCCAACTATTGTATCATAATAAGTATGATATCTCGGTTATGCACGCAACAATTGGTATCAGAGTATATCAATTTCGTCACAACATTCTGAACTTCCCTTAACTATTTTCGCCACATAAGTTTTCGATACTGACATATTGATTTCTTGTAACTTCTTCTTCGGTGGATTGTTTGGCTTTGTGGGTGTAGAATTGGGTGAGAACCGAGGCATCAAAGGGCATCTTCTGATTCTTGAATTTGGAGAGGAGGGTCTGGTAGGTGGTATGGTCGAGGGAGCGGTCGGCGGAGTTCATGAAGTTGAGGAGCCAGAAGTCCTTGGAGTGGTCCCTTTGGCTACCGACGATGCGTAGCATGAGGGTCGTAGGCGGAGGGGCCTAGGGTGAAGGAGGTGAAGTTGGCGGTAAGGTGGTTGAAGAACTCGAGGGCTTTTGGGGGTTTTTTGTCCAGCTTCTTCAGGACGTAGAAGACTTTTTTTAGGGGTTTTCTGAATTGGATTGGGATTGTGTTCTGGGGTGGTGGAAAGAGAGGAGGAGGAGAAGGGTTTTGAGAGGTGGCGGCGACAGAGTAAGAGAGATGGACGGAGCACGGTGGCGCTCTTGGCTCTCTGCATTTTTTTTGGCGTCTTGAGAGATTTTTTGGGGATTTCTGGGTTTTAATTAGGGTTTTAGGACTGATGATGGGTGAATCGAACTTGAATCTGAGACAGAGTTATCAAGCTATTGTAACGCCCAAAGCACCGGCGAAATGCAGAACCCTAATAGGTCTCATGGGCCGCTCGATGCTTAAATCCAAAACTTCATTTATTCTATTGACTTCAAATCTCAATTGTTACACAATCTATTTCTTTTCCCTTTTTTCAAAATTTTGTTTTTGGATAATTTAGGATTTTTCACTCATAATTGCATTTTTTTTTTGTCTTCTTAGGCTAAGGCTTATGGATTGTACAATGATAGCTCGAATTTCCTAAATTTACCTTTGTTTCCCACGCTCAAATGACGCGGGTGACTTCTTTCGTACAAATTTTCATGTTGGGGGGCGTTGGTTGTGGGATTTAGGACACATGAATCTCTAATTTAGCTATAACTTGAGACTCGACCTCAAATTAAACCTGTAAATTCCTTCAGTTTTATAAACAAATGATGAGAAGTTTTTATAAAAAATCCATAAGCAAATATGTTCTCAACGAAAACAATATTGACGCTTCATTGGAACACCAAATCTTTAGACGAGTTTGCATTAAAATAGTCGGGGAAAAAAAAAAAGATTCACAACAGAAGTTCACTAACAACCTGCACTTCCAATTCAAGACAACACGAAAGTCAAATCCCAAAACAACAACAACTAAAATCATCATCTTGCATTTTCATCTAGATTTATTAACGACTGTGATTCCTCCATCAACCGCCAAATTAAGCCCACTGGTGTAGGCCGACTCCTCTGAGGCCAGAAACAGTGCAGCCTCCGCCACATGACTAGCCTTGAGCACCACCCCCTTCAAGTTGGCCAGAGCAGCACTGCGCTCCTCAAACTGGGCCATCGTCGCCCCGTACGGCCCCAGGGCCAGCGGCGTCGCCACCCGTGCGGCGACACGCAGTTCACTCGAATCCCGTGCGCCCCAAGCTCCGCCGCCGCGGCCCGGACCAAGCCCAGCACCGCGTGCTTCGTCACCGTGTAGCAAGCCGGGCCCACCCCACCCCGGCACGCGGCCGCGCTCGCGGTGCACAGGATCGACCCACGGGCTCCCCGGCCCACCATCGCGCGGGCCGCGTGCTTGATGACCGCGGCCGCGCCCCGCACGTTCACCGCCATGACCCGGTCCATGTCGGCCAGCTCGAGGTCCACGATGCTTGCAACTGGGCCCAAGACTCCAGCGTTGGCATACGCTATGTCTAGCCGGCCGTACGTATTGATCGCGTATTCTACGGTCTCCTCTACTTGCTTCTCGTCTGTGACGTCGCAGTGTTTGTAGCTGCACCTGTCCGCGCCAATGGAGGCAACAACTGCGTTGCCGAGATCATCTTGAATGTCGGCGATGACGACGAGGGCGCCGTGCGAGACGAAGAGCCTGGCGGCGGCTTCGCCGATGCCGCTGGCAGCGCCGGTGATGATCGCTACCTTGCCTTCTAACCTGAATTCACAAAGAAATTAAGTAGAATAAAATAAAATAAAAAGTTTGATAGAATTGATCAGCTAAAAACTTTGAGAGGTCAAGCACGGATCACCTCTGTTTAGACATGATGACGTCTCTTGCTTCCTCTTCCTACTTTCTTTTAGGGCCTATTTATGTTGCATGAAGCAGTGAGATGGGTTATTTATTTATTTATTTCATGTTTATTTTATTTCTTTTGTTTGCCGGAAAACAATCAGACGACGAATAAAATCCCCATGCAAAAGTACAGGAAATCACATCACAGCGGCATTTATTTTTATTTTCTAATTTAATTTTTAAATTTTTTTTTGCCCTGATTTTCGGCCTGCAAGGGAAATTAATTAATAAAACAAGACTGTAACTCCAAATGATTGACGCCACGGCCTCTTGTGGGTTCGGCTTTGGCAGCATTGTTGAGAACTTCTTTTGTATGTATATTTTTCCAAAAAATGTCATGATTCTCAAAACATTTTGATGCAGTCATGCCTTCGAAAGGTTGCGAATGAATTAAAGCTCCAGATTGTTCTTGTCCAGTGTGGGTAATGTTGTGTGTTAATTTACTAAAAGAGAGTGCTTATTTCTTCTTTAGTAATTTAAAAGGTCATCCTCAACATCCACCTAAATTACTGTTGTGAATGGATGCACAAACAAATTTAGTTTTCCTGTATGATGTGTGTCCCTTGATTCATATTAATGAAATTCAAAAGGAGAAAATCAGAGAGAGAGAGAGAGGGGGGCGGTCTTTCTTGCACATCAAACATTGCCAAAATGCATAAAAATGATAGGAATTTGTTTTGTCACGTTCTTGAGGAAGATTTACTAATTTATAACATAGGTTCTTCCTTGAACACTGCCGGCTTATAAAGATAAAAAATGGAAGTGTTTATTAAAATACACAATTAAGTATCCTCCTCACTTTTATATAGCTTTTAGGGCACTTTGCAATTTTGTCTCTTATTTTATAAACTGTGGTGATGATTTTCTGTTGCAAATAATCTGACAGTCAATTCACACCACAAACGAGAGTTTATGTTTGATTTGTAAGTGTAGTGTGAGTGCAAATTAATAGACACAACACAAAATACAGATGGAGACATGATAGTTTTACGTGAAAACCAAATTGGAAAAAATCACGGGGAGGAAGAAGAAAATTCACTATAATTCGCTGATTTATAGGAATTACAGATATGCCTTGGTATTCCTTTGAGTTAGAATTGGATAAGAAAAAAGTCATCTTCTCGCTGGAGAAAAAGATCTATTTGTATTGAACTATGGGTCTTGAGCGGATGGGGCGTTCGCGAGATTTGCGTAACTGCACGATCTTCATGTGCGAATTTATTGTAACGGTCGTGATTGCTGGCATGATGGTTGAGACTGCATGCAGAGAACTGTGTAAATGTCCACCTTGAGTACATGGGCTTTACACATTTTCAATGTGGGAGAGGAGAGGAGGCATAATTGCAGGCGGAGATATCGACGACTATTACTAGGGATTTTTGGGCGAAGTCAGAGATATTGTGCTGTAGGTTACTCCGAGGGTGATGCCTCTGAGACGAGAGGTTTGCTTCGGGATGGCTCTAGGTGGCGGAGCTTTGGAGGTGGCTGATTGTTAATAACACTTCAAAAAAGAAACTTGGTTGCTTGGACACATGCGGGCATCTTGCTGAGGATTAAGTTTTGACCACTACAGATGCCCCCGCCCTTTCGCTTGCCGAAGCTCGTCGAAGAGAAGTCATAAGAGCAGAGTTGGTTGAGCTCTTTGAATGCCTTGAATTCTTCTGGATATTGGCTAAGAGGAGGATCTGGTCCATTAATAGAATCTTTGAAATTTCACCCGGAGATTGCATGGTTGGATGACAACTGGAATGCCGATTAATCAGATTAGCATAAAACTGTGATTGACGTTTTTTCGAATTATGGCGTCATATGACTGAGATTGTATGGCAGGAGCGGTTGATATCCTGCAGATTTGGTTGACTGAGGACTTTGAGATACGGCTTTTTCAGAGATTGTAGATTTGACTTGGGGACGTTTTGA
This sequence comes from Agave tequilana, assembly GCA_038442645.1. NCBI lineage: Eukaryota > Viridiplantae > Streptophyta > Magnoliopsida > Asparagales > Asparagaceae > Agave > Agave tequilana. The sequence goes on from JAVJIF010010070.1 coordinate 91,938, forward strand.
CTCCTCCATCTATAAATAGGGTGGAGCCCTACAGCCGGAATTGCTTCTCTTCTTCTTTGAAAAATCCTTGTTTCCAAGCCCTTTTCTCTGGTGGGTTACCATGTCGTTCTTCTTCTTTGTTCGGTAGAGGAAAGAGAGGGAAATGATGGATATGATGGGAACGGTTGACGGGCTCTTGCTACTTGGGAGTCTGGTTGGTATAAAATATCAGTCTTCACGATGAGCTTGAGTTTTTACCTCCACCACCTTGGTTCAGCTATGATGCGTCAATATTACTTCCCGACCACCACTTTTACCTGATTGAGGATGTGTGATGAAGTTCAACCCGATTGTGCTTGCCTTGCTTTTTATCACTGTTGCATTCACGGAAGATGAATGCTTTCAAGTTTCAAGCCAGGGAGAATTGATGGGAATCATTTTTAGTTGCTTTTTATTGTAGTCTTTTTATTTTCTTTTATTGTAGGCGTTTATTGTTTAGTCTCACATCGATTATGATGGAAAATTTTACCTTGTGGTAGCTTATTTAAAGAGGCTCAACTCAATGAATAAGGTAGACAATGAATGAATTAAAATTTTCAGCTAAAATTTCGAAGCTCTTGAGACTGGGGTGTGAAGCCCGTGGCGTAAGGGGTCTGAAGCCCATGGTGTAAGGGGTGCGATGCCCAAAATCTACCCGGTTATTATCTTTATTTTTTTTAAACCCTAATTTCTCTCTTTTTTTTTTTGGGTCAAAACCCTAGTTTTCTACTTTGATTTGAAAGTGATTGCGATCCTCCCGTATTACATTAATATCCCTTCTAACTGCCTCAATCCTAGCTTGTTAATTTCTCATCCTTGCCTCTCCTTGCTCCATGAACTACCATCAGATCAATACTAGCTGGTGCAGTTTGTGGGGTGCGGTGCACACGCACAACCATCCTCATGAATTTTCCTTCAGTTTAAGCTCAGTTGAAGTTTTTTTCAACTTCTTAAGAGTGTGGTGTCCTATTTTTACTCTGAACTCAGCCATTTCAACATTCTCATCTCCATGCATTCTCTAGACCTATTTCTTAGTTGCAATTTTCAGGATTCAACCCATAGAGCATAATTTGCCTTATTTTTCCTTCATGGGTATCCCTATGCTCACATGATATTGCAAAACCACTTACAATAGACTTCTAATCTTAGAAAAAATATCCTTCTTATTTCACCATCTTGTTAAATGATTGATCCTCCATAGCGAAAATGTTTACTACTAGGGGTATATCTTGGCACTCACTTGGGCTGTGAATCTAGTCCCGGTTGAACCTAAAACTGACCAACCTATCCGAAAATTAAGGGTTTCATGAAACTTTGGAATGGTTTGAGTTTATTTTTTATTTTTTCTCAAAACCCACCCAACTCAAACTGATAAACTCAAACCCTGTACCTATACCCTAACTCGCCTAAAATCTGCTGCCAGTTACATAACTGATTTGATAATTGTTCATAATGTAGTCTAGCATTCTCATCATCTATGACAGTAATGGACTTTCAATGAGAAATGTTTCTAGTAATTAGACTCAATCAATATGAAAATATTTCTAATTTGTACATACTAAGCATGGTGATAATAATTATGGAAGTTTTTAACTTGAATTCCAACTTAACATACAATAAAACTTTAGAGTTTGATAAAAAAATTGTAAATATTTATCTTTGAAAAAAATAGTTAATCAACGAATCTTGAAGAATAACTCAAACCGATCTGGTGGACCTGCCTGAAATTAAAAAAACCCAGTCTGAAAAATAAATGTGCCTGAAATAATGAAATCTACTAATCTTTTTTTTTTGAAAAATAGTTAATCCACTAATCTTGAAGCATAACTCAACCAATCTGCTAGACCTGCCGGAAACTGAAAAGACCCAGACTGAAACATAAACCCAGCATTTTCCAGCATTTTCTGTGTGATATGTACAAAATACGATTTTGGGCTTGGGGACAATGTCGGGTGATCTGTCGGATCAAACACGACATGTCCGAGACATTGACAATAATAAAATAAAATCATCTACCCTCCTTTTGTGGCATAAAGGCTCAAAAATGACATGTTCATTTAAAACAATGATGGGATGTCAAAGTATTGTACTCGAAAATGTGACATTTTCTATTTCCTAGGAACAAACACATTGCTAGAGTGCTATTGTATTTGAGTTGCTATACAAACAGCTGTTAATCTATTGATCTCACCAAAACGGAGGGAAAAAAGTAATAAAGTTCATTTGCTATGAGCAGCAGAAATGTGTAAAATTAAAATACAGGTTTTTGTGAGTGTTAGCAAAGTGTTCAATTTGTATAGGTAGTTGTCGCCATTTCTTTTAAGATTTATCCCATACCTGTAACCAGTACCCTTTTTTCAAGAATTTTGTGTTATACCATATAGATACTATCTGCTAACTTTGTCCATTCTACCTTGTGCCTCCAAGTTGTTACTATAATTTCTTATAAATCAATAATATGTATAATCTCCACACTGAGTACTGTTGACTAGGAAGGGGCTACAATACACTTTAAAGTGATGATTATCTTTTATCTGCAGTTCTTTAACATGGTAGGGTGCATATTACATGCCAATTTGGTGATTAATCCACTATTCTTGTTTTCTGCATATACTATAAGATCATGCAGGCATTTTCAATGGCCAGTTGCATGCTTTCTTAATCGGATATTCTTCCAACCAAATTCTCTTGCAGATCTTCCGGTTCTGCAGATCAAAATGCCACAAGAACTTCAAATGAAGAGGAATCCTCGCAAAGTGAAATGGACAAAGGCGTATAGGAGATTGAATGGAAAGGATATGACCCAGGTAGGAACTAGCAAAAGCATCACGAAATGAGGTTCCTGGCACTTGTATTTCTTTAAAAAAAAATTAATAAGCCACTATCTGATTGCTATTTTTCTTAAGGACTCGAACCTTTGAGTTTGAGAGGAAGAGAAATAGGCCAGAGAGAGATGATAGAAATCTTGCTGAGAACACACTCAAGACCATAAAGAAGATTGACAAAGTCAGGGTACGTAGAGAGGCAATGCATCATGAAATGAGGTTCGTTTCTTCTACTGCTCCAACTCCAGTTCCACCATTTTTTTTTCCTGTCAGACAGATATATGTGTGCTCAAACTTTTCCTATTTTCATGTAAACCTTCTCCTCTTTGTTTCTCACTTGAGTTTGTTATTCGGGGAAATAACCACAGAATGAAGGGCGAGAAACAGAAAGAGCAAAGGGAAGCGGCGAAAGAGCTGGAGCAGAGCATCCATCTGGTCAAAAGCACCTTCTGCTATGCAACAGGACCAGTCGCTCACTCTCCCGAAGATCAAAGTCAAAGTTTCTCAATCGCAAGCAGAGAATGCAGAGATGGAAGAGTAATGAATGTTTGCTGCGAATGCATATACGCATCTGTTTTTTCCCTCAATGTCACTTGCTTGGATGCTACTTTTGGTGTATGTTACTGGTTTGCAGGTATGCAAGTTTTAATATATAATACTGTCAGGAGTACTGGAAACAAAATTCAAAAATGATTTGGGGGCTGAGGGCCTCAAGATTAATGACTTGTATTTTTGCCAAATGGTAATGGTGTTATTCAATTTTGTTGTTGATCTCATAGATGTGCATATATTTGGATGATGTATTTTCCCTATGAAAATCTTTTGAAGCACTGTTTTTAGGTTCAAAAATGCTACTGGTGTTGGTAAATCTTTCAAATCTCCTTTTGGAAACACTATTGCATCAGTTTTGGCATTGGTTAATCTTCCAAATCTCTTCATACTCTTGGAACTGGAATTTTCTTTTTTTTTTTTTTAGGATTTATTGTGACCATGAATACTTGGAGCCTCCAAAAAACTGCAAATGGATGGCATTGAAGAAACAAAATCTTCCAGTACTGTCTGTATGTACCATTCAAAGTTTTCTATGTGCTACTCCTAGGTCAGATACCGCGTGGGTAGATGAAAAATAAGTTGCCATGCACGTAAAATCGGCTTTTGAAATAAAAGAAATTACCAGAGAATTAACAGATGAGTTGCCACATAAGTAAAATAGGGCGTTAGGTAAACAAAATAAATAACCCCCCAAACAAAACCAAACCCCCAAAAAAAAAAACATATGAAAGAAATGAGTATTTAAAGAATGTGAGAAATTAGATGAAATCGGTTGAAATAGAAATCTGTTCACTTCATTAAAAGGCTGAGTTAAAGTTAAGAGACACACAAGTGAGAGGTGAAACAAGACTAATATTACAATTGCTGAGCTTATGATATCAACATGAAAGACTTGTCAATTCAAAAAACATTAAAGACTTTTTAATTCAGTATTCAATACTCCAAAACTTTTCATTAAAAAATGTGTACTACCTGTTAAATGATCAACATAGGCTAATGGTTAGGATGCACAAACATGCAAACATACATATGAGAAGTTGTAGTAGGTTACTAAAATTAAAAGAGAAGGGGAAAAAAAAAACTTGAAAAATGAAAGAATAAGCAGTTTCCATCAGCCAAACAAATAAGCACCCACGCTACTATTCCAGTAGCACTCCCAATAAAAGTTGGGAAAACACCATACTTCAAAGACAACTACTACTCTTATGTTAGTTGTCGTCTTTGAAATAAAATTCAGTACTTGTTGGGGAAAATTTATCTCCAAAACCTAAAAACCAACCGTACCTTCTATATATTTATTAGAATTAGAAATGTTTAGGTGTCCGAGAAATCCAAAGTAAATTTCTTTTCGGATGCCAATTCTCATTGCAGCATTCACACAAGCACAGCACATCAAGAAAACAATAATGTTTAAATAAATAGATTTTGCAGGAGATATTCAACTTACCGTATACAACAAATAAACAATATCATCTGCTAATAAACAAAATTGGATTCTCCTACGACCTCCATGACAAGGCATGCGCCAGATGCTCATACTCAGACATTGAATCCCTTGCTATTTGTTCTGCAGTCTAGTAATTTGTCACACCGGGTGCAACATCACTTCGATGTAAATTCTTCTTCAGTGTGAATGTAAGCATCCAACTGCCACCTGAACAATAAGCTCATTAGATGCTCGTACTCTACGCTTTGGATGCCTTGCTCTTCTTCCTTTTCGGTAATTTAGACTTCTTTCTGCTGCTTTCATTGTCGTCGGTCATCAGATGTTCATACTCTTCTAGACTAGCAAATGGTGATGGTCGGCTCTTCCCTTCCAACTTCCTCTTCTTGTTATTCTGGGTCTGATTGGATTCATCACCGTCACTACCATCACTGTCAACAAAATCACCCTCAATATCCTCACCATCATCGCTGTCCAGTATCATATCAAGACTACCATCATCATCATTATCACCGTCATCACTTCCGTCGCCACTACTTTTCTTTACACTGGAAGGAGGCTCGTTGGTGTCCGCATCACTTTCATTTCCAAGCAAGTCATCATCATCCTCACCCACTACTCTGTCGAAATCATCGTAGTCATAATTCCCTTCACCCTCTCCGCCCGTAGGAAGATGCCCAGTCCCCAACATATTATCAATTTCCTCTTCATCACTCTCATCGCTTGCATCTAATAACAGTTCTGCATCATCATCATCATCATCTTCTTCTTCTTCTTCTTCTGAGGCCTTTTTCTTCTTTGCCTTTGGCTTCTTTGATGATCCTGTTTTGTTCATGTAGAATCTGTGGAAGACAATGTCTTCTGGGGGCACATCCTCCTCAGCAAGCTCTAGTATCTCATCCCCTATCAGATGATGGTTCATGTCGAGCTGGAAATTCCGAAACAAAGGAAAAGGTTAGATTTATGAATAAATGAGAAAATGATATGCAACTTCCGAAACAAAAGGACAATCAATGAATATTTTCTTAAGCAAGCAGGCCAAACATCGAAACGAAACGCAAACTCAAACAGAAAAAAATAGGCACATCAGATAATAACTATTGAGGAATATGCATCAATTAGGCAAAGTGGTCTCTAATCATATGTTCAGGTAATTAAATTTTTTTTTTCTAATAATGATCATCTTTTATATCTTATAAATGTTGGTCCAGAGGCCCATCGCTCTAGTTTTGATGATGATTAACTCATGTAGTTATAATTTACTAATAATCTTGTGATATTTAGTTTCAGATATTTGATTAAGATTTTAGTAGGTGTTTAACTTCAACAAAGGAGTTTTGGAGCTTTCACGTGTTGCTTCAAGAGCTCGAGCTTCAAGATCGCATCTAGTACTCGGTTGGAGTCAAGCTCATTGGATCGAGTCGACTTGGAGAAAAAGTTCTACAAGAAGACCTCGATTTCTATTTAGTATATTTAGATCATTGTAAAGATTAGATAGTATTGATATGCACATACACATACAAGTTTAAAGTTTATTGATTTTGGTTTCGGTTTAACCGATTTTAGATTTCATGTAAAAAACATAGATATATATATATATCTTATATGTTATATTGGATTCTATCCATATACAATATACTTCAAAATTGTTTCAATATCATATTTTTGTATTTAGACAAGTTTTAGAGAAAACGGTTTTCCATTTCAAAAATTCAAGTTTTGAAAAATACCGGTTTTTGTTTAAAGCCTAATTTCAATATCACAAAAATAGTTCAAATAGTCTGTAATATGTGTTGAATTTTAGTCACACATATTTGTATTTTAAAGATCTTAAAAGAATTTATTTTTTTGAAATTTTTGTGATTTAATTGGAATCAAAATACCTAAGATTTTAAATCCTAAAAATCTCCAGCCAGACTGACCGGTGGTCGACCGGACCAAGGTCGGTCGACCGGCACGATCGACCGATGTGCACGGGACGTGCACAAAGGCCAGCCATCTTGGCCGGTCGACCGACTGAAAGCACCCCTCTCGGGTTGGGGCCGGTCGACCGGAGGCACAATGGTCATAAAAATGACTGTTGGCCGGTCGACCGGGCGGTCGACCGGGAGGGCATTTCTGCCCTTTCCTGGCTGCCAACGGGCAGATTTTTTGGAGGTTATAAATAGCCCCCTCCTTAGCTGATTTCACCAAGATTTGAGAAGAGAATTTTTCCCATCTTTCAAGAGTTTTTCAGCAAGAATTTTTGTGGTTAAAAGATTTATTTTTATTTGTTTTTAAAGGGTTGAAAAATTCAAAGAAAAGGAGTCTTTGGGAATTGGTTTTGATCCTCATTTTTCAATCTAGAGTTTTTCCCAAGAGTTTTTCTTTGTGATTTGTTTTCTAAACTCTTTGTTTTCTCACACTTGAGTTATCATATCTATCCTATCTATAGGATCTTGTTTTGTGAGAAAAATTGGTTTGTGGTTTAGTGAGACCACCAAGAGTTGTAAACCTTCTTTTATTTGAGTTCCCTCTTGTGTAGAGGTGAGTGTGGAGGTTGTGTTGGTATCCCTCTAAGTGTAGAGGTGATTGTGGTTGGAGTGTTGACTTTGAGCCTTATCCCTCTAGTGGTGATTGTTGTTTGGCTAAATGTCCATCCCTCTAAGTGTAGAGGTGATTGTTGTTGTGCCTTGTCTCTTATGTAGAGGTTGTGTTTATTGGAGAGAGGAGTTGTGTACTCCTAGTTTTGTATTACCCAAATCCTCAGCGGAGGTTCCCTGTGTGGGAAGTCCTGTGTGGACGATATAGTGGAAATCCTTCAGTGCGAAGGTGGGGACGTAGAGCAGTGGCTCGAATCTCGAAACATATCTTTGTGTTTGCGATTGATCCACTATCTCTAAACTCTCTTCTTTATATCTTGCATTATTTCATATTGTTCATATCATACTTATATGCTTGGTATTGTTTGTGTGCCTCACTTGTGTTAAACCAAGAGAGCTTTATATAGCACCTCAACTCTTATTTAGAGGAATTTAGAGGAGAGTCCAGAGCCATTCACCGGGAATTCAGCTACACTCTTTGGTTACACTAAGTGTGTTGCAATTTGTTTTTAATTCCGCATCATTTGTCATTAGATTAGCCATACACCTATTCACCCCCCCTCTAGGTATATTTTCAATTGGTATCAAAGCCTACGTTCCTGATATTAGGTTTAACCCCTAGGAGTGAGATCTTGGCTTGTTAATCTAATATTGCATTTACACACATTTTGTTTACACACTAATGGATTTCATGACCCCTCCTATATTTAATGTTTCTAACATCGATGTATGAAAGTTTAAGATGAGTATGTACCTAAAACCCTAGGAATGCATGTTTACCTTACCGCTACCAAGAATCTTATCTTGGTAATAGCAAACATATAGAGGCAATACACAAGCCCTAGAGGCACTTAGATGCACTCTAAACAAAGAATATTTATGTATGGTTTCTCATTGTGATTCCGTTTTTACAGTGTGGAACACTTTGACCTCTCCAAAGCTTCAAACGCCAAATATATGGAGGAATCTAGTGAGGATGAGTCCGACCAACATTGCTACATGGTCCAAGTGAATGACTCCCTTGAGGTAAACTCAGATACTCAACTAGATGATAGTGCTTGTTCTTCTTGTAGTGATGATTATATTGATGTTGATGCTTTAAATGAAGAATTATCTCTTATGTGTGAAAACTTGCTAGAAAAATATCGTTTTGAAAAAGAAAAGTATCAAATTAAATAAAGAAATTGTGTTCAAAACTTGACTTGATTTTGCAAGAGAATATTGAGATTTCAAGTGAAAGAGACTCATTGAAATCCCAACTTGATCTTGTCTTAAATGAAAACAAATCTTAAAAAGCAAAAATGATTGCGATGATGCTTTAAAGAAAATGAAATTTTGACTTCAAAACTTGAAACTGTTTTTAAAAAAAATGTATCTTTGAAAAATAAAATTGTTTTAATTTCAAAGAAATTGGATTTGGATTCTAAGGAAAATATTTCTTTGAAAAATGATTTGTCTTCCCATGTTTGTCATACTACTATAAATTCATCTTCTATTAACAAACATGTTGCTTGCTCTACCTCTTCTTCTATTATTGAAAATGATATAACTATGCTAAAGAAGAGTTAATTGTTTGGGCTCCACTTTAAGGCAATGTGCTATGGATCACAAGAATTGGAATCCATGTTTCGCAAGAAACATGCACCACATGTTCATGCATACCATACACGGCATACACATACTTCTCATGTTCACACATGACACTAGGTATGCTCACGTGTACACTTGTACACATTGTGGACGTAAGGGTCACCTTGCAATAAATTTTGTTATGATAGATTAAATGATTCAAATTCTGCAAATAAGTTTGTTTGGGTTAGGAAAGGTGTTAACCCCCATGGACCTAATAGAGTATGGGTACCAAAATCCACTCCTATTTTATTTGACATAGGTGTGGGCTCTCGCTTGACGTGAGGGCATTGGTGCCTTGATGGTGGATGCTCTTGTGCTTGATTGACACTACTTTGGATGCATCACCTCCAAGGAAGTTTGGTGGGAGGACCACCATGGTTTGGAGACCTAGAGATTAGCCCTATTGGTTTTAGTAACGATCTCTAACTCCCATTTAGTTTACATGCTTTCATATTGTTGATTTTTAGCATGTTTTAGTTTTTCATGATTGTTATTAAATGCCATGTTATTTAGACTTATAACAGACATGTATAGTTATTGAGATACACCCATGTTCATATGGATCTATATTTTGTATTCTCACTTTCGTTTAACTATTGTGTATATCATTACTCTAAAACATGTGCATTTACCTTAATAATCGTGTTTGTTTATGATTTTACACTTCATGTTTTGATTACATGTTTAGATGTAACTTTCATTAAAACTTGTGCATATACTCATACAACTAGAGTCACATTTGATTATTGTATATTTGTACCTAATTGCTCATTTGTACCCATTAGATGTACTAGCATAGCCTAGTTTTGATGATTCTTGCTATTCAACTTGTATTCCATATTTTTTTGGACATGTTTTCATAATAATGTATTTAGCTTCATGTATATGTTAATTTTGTTTTAAACTTTAGATATACATGTATACCCTCGAGTCACTTGCTTTTCATGCAAATTTATATTATAAACTCATTTGTGTTTGGGATATGTATGTATACTTTTAGTTTTAACTAAACATACATATACCTTGAAGTATATTTAGTTTTGATGATTTTCATGTTTGATAAGGAATTTCATTTGAGCTTAAATGCCCCATTTCCATGATTTTGTTGATTACGTGACTTTTTACACTCTATGTTTGATGTTTACTCATCATTTGTTTTTCATGAGATTATATGAGCTTTATTACTATTTGAGTGTTGATGATTGTGTGATTTTCATGCTTCATGGATATAGTCTTATTTTATTCCTTACTTGAAGGACTTCGTACTAGTTTTCAAGATAATCATAAAACTAGTTGTGCTTTTTCTTCATTTTGAAAGAGTTTTCAATCATGTTAAAATATTTTCAAATCCTATTTTTGAAAACCCCTTCCTCCCAAGGGCGGTTGGCTGGGTGACCATGCCTTGTATGCTCAAATTGAATATCTTTTTAACATGTGCATGAAAGGGAGGTAATTATGAGTTATACACTTGATTCTCATTGTATTTTCAATTGGTATCACAATTGATATTTTTTTGTATACTCATATTTTGTTTTCTATATATGTATGCTTCAAACTTCAAATAGTATCAATTTCAATTGGTATTTACATTTTCATATATATATATATATATATATATATATATATTATATGCGTGTGTGATTTGATTGTGCTTACAATATCTTTACATCTTAAAGCACAAATTATGTTTATGCTAAACTTGATTTAGTCCTTAATGTCAATTATTTTTCAATTAGTATCTTATACAAGCTTATGCATTATTTTTATTGGTATTTCATAGAGGGGAAGAAAATTCATGTTTTATCTTTCAATTGGTATTTTCAATCGATTTTATTTTTCAATTGGTATCTTACTCCCATTCTTTATGATGAAAATACCTTGTTTTGGTATATGCTAACATTTTCAATATTGGTATCATGTTTCATTTTAAATTGGTATCTATATTGATATGAGTTATGTTTACCTAAAACAATTTGGTTTTTACTTTCAATTGGTATCAAGATTTCCAATATATATATATATATATTTCAGTTGGTATCAAAAACATACAATGTGTCATTTTCTATTGATATCAAAATTTACAAGACATTTTAAATTGGTATCAAGATATTTTCAATTGGTATCTTAAAAAATTTGTTTACTTTCAATTGGTATCTTAAAAATGTTTTGTTTATTTTCAATTGGTATCATATATTGGTATCATAATGTTTCGATGTATACATTTATTATAAATTGATATATTTTTCAATTGGTATCATATGCTTTAATATGTATTGCTTATATGAAGGGAAGTTTAACATCTTCTCGATATATAGATCATGTTGAGTGTATCTCATATTGAGGAGATTGACCTCTCTTCTCTATGTCTTACACGTATGTAGAGGGAGCTTTACATCTCCTTTTATACATTGTATATTATGCGTTATGTGATTAGGGTTTAGTCATCTCTTTTTCATGTAATGCATGTATGCAAGGGGAGTTGACTTTCCGTCTCTCCTCTTCATGAATGTATATTGCATATACATCCTTGTTTGATTTAACAAAAAAGGAGAATTTTTTTGAGTTTATTTATGCCTTTTTTGTTGATGATTTGACAAAAGGGGAGAGAAATTTGGAGTTTTATATATGCATGTTTATTTTATTTATATTATATATGCATGTTTATTTCATTTATATATAAATGTTTTATTTTTCAATTGGTATCAGAGCATATATGTTTTGTTTATGCAAAAAGGGGAGAAGTATTCTTCATTTATGCATATATGTGTTGTTTTGTTTATGAGCATTCATTGCATATTTTTATGCTTATTGCTATGCATGAGTTTAAAGGGGAGCTTCTATGAAGCTTAACTTTAATCAATGCATATATAACTCCATGAGTTTTGTCATCATCAAAAGGAAGAGATTGTTAGCCCAGAGGCCCATCGCTCTAGTTTTGATGATGATTAACTTATATAGTTATAGTTTACTAATAATCTTGTGATATTTAGTTTCAGATATTTGATCAAGATTTTAGTAGGTGTTTAGCTTCAGCAAAAGAGTTTTGAAGCTTTCACATGTTGATTCAAGAGCTCGAGCGTCAAGATCGCGTCTAGTACTCGGTTGGAGTCAAACTCATTGGATCGACTTGGAGAAAGTTCTACAAGAAGATCTCGGTTTGTGTTTAGTATGTTTAGATCATTGTAAAGATTAGATAGTATTGATATGCTCAAGTTCACATACACACACAAGTTTAAAGTTTATTGGTTATGGTTTCGGTTTAACCGATTTTGGATTTCATGTCAAAAACATAGATATATATATCTTATATGTATATTGGATTATATCCATATACAATATGCTTTTCAAAGTTGTTTCAATATATGTTTTTGTATTTAGACAAGTTTTGGAGAAAACGGTTTTCCATTTCAAAAAATCCAAGTTTTGGAAAATACCGATTTTTGTTTAAAGCCTAATTTCAATATCACAAAAATAGTTCAAATAGTTTGTAATATGCATTGAATTTTAGTCACACATATTTGTATTTTAAAGATCTTAAAAGAACTTATTTTTGTGGAATATTTGTGATTTAATTGGAATCAAAATACCTAAGTTTTAAATCCTAAAAATCCCCAGCCAGACTGACTGGCGGTCGACCGGACCAATGGTCGGTCAACCGGCACGGTCGACCGATTGTACGGACGTGCACAAAGGCCAGCCATCTCGGCCGTCGACCGCGCGGTCGATCGACTGAAAGCACCCCTCTCGGGTGGGGGCTGGTCGACCGGGCGGTCGACCGAAGGCACAACGGTCATAAAAATGACCATTGGCCGGCCAACCGAGCGGTCGACTGGAAGGGCATTTCTGCCCTTTCCTGGCTGCCAACGGGCAGATTTTTGGGAGGGTTATAAATAGCCCCCTCCTTAGCTGATTTCACCAAGATTTGAAAAGAATTTTCCCATCTTTCAAGAGTTTTTCAGTAAGAGTTTTTTGTGGTTAAAAGATTTATTTTTATTTGTTTTTAAAGGGTTGGAAAATTTAAAGAAAAGGAGAGTTTTTGGGAATTGATTTTGATCTTCATTTTTCAATCTAGAGTTTTTCCCAAGAGTTTTTCTTTGTGATTTGTTTTCCAAACTCATTGTTTTCTCACACTTGAGCTATCATATCCATCCAATCTATAGGATCTTGTTTTGTGAGGAAATTGGTTTGTGATTTAGTGAGACCACCAAGAGTTGTAAACCTTCTTTTATTTGAGTTCCCTCTTGTGTAGAGGTGAGAGTGGAGGATGTGTTGGTATCCCTCTAAGTGTAGAGGTGATTGTGCTTGGTGTTGGCTTTGAGCCTTATCCCTCTAGTGAGAGGTGATTGTTGATTGGCTAAGTGCCCATCCCTCTAAGTGTAGAGGTGATTATTGTGTGCCTTGCCTTTTGTGTAGAGGTTATGTTTGTTGGAGAGAGGAGTTGTGTGCTCCTATTTTTGTATTACCCAAATCCTCAGTGGAAGTTCCCTGTGTGAGAAGTCCTGTGCGAACGATATAGTGGAAATCCTTCAGTGTGAAGGCGAGGACATATAGTAGTGGCTCAACCTTGAAACATATCTTCCTGTTTGCGATTGATCAACTATCTCTAACTCTCTCTCTCTCTTTTATATTTTGCATTATTTTATATCGTTCATATCATACTTATATGCTTGGTATTGTTTGTGTGCCTCACTCGTGTTGAACAAAGAGAGCTTCATATAGCACCTCAACTCTTATTTAGAAGAATTTAGATGAGATAGTCCAGAGCCCTTCACCGGGATTCGGCTACACTTTTTGATTATACTAAGTGTGTTGCAATTTGTTTTTAATTCCGCATCATTTGTCATTAGATTAGCCATACACCTATTCACCCCCCCCCCCCCCCCTCTAGGTGTATTTTCAATAAATACTCCCTAGAAATGTAATATATTTTTTAATTGCTAGGATTCACCTGTAACCTGTCATGTCACAGTAAGCATATTCATATACTTCTTTTTATTTTCTGTTCTCAAAGCATACCGTTTTTTGTCAGATGACAAAAAATATTGATTATTGTATATAAGTTCTCATGTACCGTACATCTAACCGATCTTTTTCAGTCACAAAAAGTGGCTATTGGAAAAGCTACAAACATATTCACACAATTGAAATAACATTCATGAAAAAAATTAAAGAGAAATTATGTATTCTTAAACAAATTGTTAATAAAATTTAAACACAATGAAAACATGCAGTTTACTAGTTAGAAATGAATGGGAAACTGTTGGGTGAAGAGCCAAACCTTTCTTGCAGGTGCAATTTGTGATCCACCATGCCATCTACCCTCTGCTTTCTTATTTGGCTTTGGTTTCTTCTCCATGAACTTGTCAAGGAAGGCATTCAGTGATAGATCATTCAAAGGATCACCATTGTAAACTATATTGGCCCCAGAGAGTAGGGTCTGTGACATTGTTGCCACAGATGGGTGCACGTGTGATGCCAAAACTGTTAGCTCCCACCAACTTGCACGGTCTGCATTGCTGTTAAAACATAGGCAAATTTATCAAACACAAAGCATTGTTAAGTAATTGGATAAATAAGACAACGGGTGTATATTATTTTAATACAAATCAGAACAAGTGAACTAAATAGGCTCAGGGAAGCTCTGCCATAACCAACAGAAAAATAATATCGTGCTACCAAACAATGGCATTGTTAAGTAATCGGATAATAAGATAACGGGTGTACATTTTTTAATATAAATCAGAACAAGTGAATCAAATAGGCTCATGGAAGCTCTTCCATAACGAACAGAAGAATAATATTGTGCTACCAAATAATTTGCTTCACTGGAGCATTGTATTGCACTTATTTAAATGAATGAGCATGGGTTTTTTGAAGGGCATATATGGATATCAGTTTTAGCACGAGAATTGTTTAAACACTTTAGCAGGAGAATAGACATTCTGAAGCAGAGGCAAACTGTTTGAACACTTCCAGTAGGCTAATAGAAGTATATTTGTCCACAGCACAGCTTCAACATACACGGTGAAATTAACTCTAGATTGGAATTAACAAGTGCGGTAGATTGAGAGTAATCTAACGTGTTTGCTAAATTGCACTAAAGGACCCTAAACTTTAACAACCTTTACAAGTAAATCATACTGTGTTTTCATACATGTGATCATACACACATTAAAAGTTATAGAATTCGGGAGTAAAAGCGTCCATTATAGATCATGTTTTGTCATATAGGAATATTCCCACACCATTTTCTAACCAAAGGGTAACAGGTATCGAAATACCTGGTAACTTTTTTTTTTTTTTTTGGTGAAGGTGGGGGTGGGGGGTGCGTGCTCGCAGCTAAAAAAGCAAATGACAATTAGGTGTAAAGTTAACCAAACTTTAGGGTATTTTAGTGCAACTTAGTGGCCATTTGTTATAAATAGGAGTAAGAAAAGATGCAAAAATGCATAGAGAGATGGTTACCAGTAAGAAGGTTCCCTATGTCTTGGATTATAAGCAGCAGGTAGTGCAGAACCTTCATGTGGTGTTTGAGCTTTTTCTTGGTTTCCATTATTAACACGTTTCCCTCTTAACGCGTCGTTCAAACAATCTTCACTGTCATAGTTGTAATTCTCTTTGTGGTTTGAATTTCCACCATCTTGCAAAGCTACAGTGCCACCTGAGCTTGGCAAGGTGCTTGATGGAAGATTGCCTAAATCTTCTGGGTCTTCCGGATGTCCTCAAAGTGCTCAAGCTCATCATCTACAGACTCCTTTTGCAGCACCATAGTCCTGCAAATTAACACAACCTTCAATTCCAGAAATTTTGAAACTTAAAAGGCAAGCACGTGAACAATTGTGAGGTTGTAACAGTTACAACATACCACAATGGTGGCTTTGTTTTAAGAACCTCAGATAGTAAAAATAGGCATCCACAAGCATATTGCGGGGGTCGCTGCAGTGCAACCTGTTCATATTAGAAACTTAATTAGCGTCTGATGCAATAAGTGGCTATAGATTAACAAGGTGTAGTGGTTGGGAAATAAAGTAAAATAAAAGCAGGGCATCTATTCCTTCTTTCATTTATTCCTTCTCCTTCTTTTTCTGTTCTGTTTTTTTTGTGTTGGGTTTTGTGTTTTGGTGGGGGGTGTTAGAACTTAGAAGGGATGTCTATTTCCCATTTGAATGAGAAGGAAATATTTTTCTGCAACCAAAGTACTGCTGAAGGTGAAGCATAACTAAAGCCAGGACTCCTGTATGAGCCGCATTCCAAAGTGGGTTGTGTCAGAAAAAACTCCAGTAATGATCTGTTGGCTCAAAGGCCCATCATTCTAGTTTTGATTATGATTAACTCGTGTAATTATAACTAATGATCTTGCTATTTAAGTTTCAGATTTTAATCAAAATCATGGTTTAGTATTTAGCTTCATCAATAGACTCAAAGTCAAGTTTTGAAACTAACAAGTGTTGATTCATAAGCTCAAGTATAAAAATAACACCTAGCACTCAAGAAGGAATAAGGCTCAATATGAATCAAGTCAAGATGAAGAAGAGGATCAAGAAGAAAACTTGAAGTTTTATAGGAGTCTGTAAGTAGATTTTTTTTTTAAATAGTATTAGATTTGATAGCTCAAACTCACACAAAGTTTTGACAACGGTTTATTGAGCTTTATTGAAAATGAATTTATGGTTTAAAGTTTAATTTTATAAAATCAAGTTTTTATTATTTCAATTTGAAATTACAAAAAGAAGTTCAAATATTTGAAATATGTTTTGATTTTTAATCATACATATTTGCCCTCAAAGTATTTTCATGAACTTATTTTTGTAGATTTTATAGAAGTTTATTTAAATTTTATAAGGTTTTAAATAGAAAAAAAAATCAAAATCAGTTTTAGGGCTCGATCGGTCGGCCGCACCGCAGAGCAAAAACTCTGCCGGTTGACCGCATCACAGAACAAAGGCTCTGCTAGTCGACCGCCCGATCAATCGGATGTGCACATAGCTTTTTTGGCTCTGAGCCCGATAGACCGCAGGCTTAGCCTAGTTTGAGCAGGCCGAAGATAGTCGACTGCCCGGTCGACCGCTGGCTTTAAGCTTAGCTCTGAGCTCAAATAACTGCTCTGGCCGGTCGACCACCTGGTCGACCGATGGAAACGGCTATTTGATTTTAGCCACTGTCGGTCGACCGCCAGGCAGTCAACTTGCCTGATTTGATTCCAACGGCTAATTTTTTTGTAAAAATTCCAGTTATGTTTCCAACGGCTATTTTAAGATTTTAATTTTGTTTAACATATTTTAATTGTTGGAATTTACTGAGGAATGGTCTCTAATCTTCTCTTATAAATAGGAGTAATTATAGAGTGAATATCAAGATTCGCAAAGTTTATCAGGTTTTTAAAAACTAGTGTTTTTAATCTTTATGTTTTAGTTTAC
Source organism: Agave tequilana (assembly GCA_038442645.1). NCBI lineage: Eukaryota > Viridiplantae > Streptophyta > Magnoliopsida > Asparagales > Asparagaceae > Agave > Agave tequilana. The sequence continues at coordinate 109,408 of JAVJIF010010070.1, forward strand.
AAAAGTTTTCTTTAACTTTCAACTTCCAATTTTTTCTAGTTTTCTCACACAAGCTCGAGCTATCTCTATACCTATCCTATAATATACTTCTTTGTGAGAGTTTTGTTTATGGTCAAGGAGTTGATCACAATTTGTTTCCATTCATTGTATTGAGAGTGGTTAGAGGCTTCGGACTCGAACGAGCTTGCGGGTTCATGTAATTGTGTTCTCGCGGGAACGAGGGAGCTTGTAGGTGTTGCAATACCGAGTGATTTTGCGGGATCGGTTATAGTGAAAATTTTCATTTCAGTGGAGGCGGGGACGTAAGCAAGTTGCTCGAACCTCAAAATAAATCACATGTGTTTGCGATTACTCTTTTCTCTCTAATCTCACCCTAATTTATATCTTGCATAATTATACTTGCTCATCTTTATATGCTTGATATTGTTTGTTTATATTCTATTTAATTAAGAAAGCAATTGTGCACATCAACTCTTATTTTAAGAGGAATCTTGAGGAGAAGTTCAGAGTCATTCACTGGGTATACGGGCTTCATTTCTTGATTAATTGCTTAACATTGTTTATGCGCGCTATATTTGTTTAGACTTATTGATTAAAGTTTTTATTTCCGCATTAGCATATCACCTATTCACCGCCTCTAGGTAATTTCAATTGATATCAGAGCTTGGTGCTCCCGATTATCAGTTTAACCATCATAAAGCAATCTTTATTTATTGCTAATTATTATATTTGTTTTCTCACACATGGCCTCTAGGAATGATACATCTAGCATCAATTGTCCACCCAAATTTGATGAACTTAATTTTCCTATTCGAAAAGTTAAGATGATCGTCTTCCTACAATCTTTAGAAAGTCGTGTTGCCAAGGCCCCCACTAAACAACTTGTTTAACCCAATGGTAACGAGGACACTTGGTTCGAAACCACCATCAAGGATTATGAAGCAAAGGCAAAGGTGACATATGCCTTGATGCAAGCACTTAATGATGATGAATTATCCCGGATTATCAATTACACATCCGCATATGATATATGGTAAATTTGATTATTACACATGAAGGCACTTCACAAGTAAAGAAAACAAAAATTGATTTGCTTAATTCACAACATGATAGTTTTTCATATGCTTGATAGTAAATCTATTGATCAAATGCTTACTCGTTTACCACTATTACTAATGGATTTATTTCTTTAAGTGAATCAATCTCCAATGACCAACAGGTGCGAAAGATCATTAGAGCACTTCCCAAATCTTGGGAGGTAAAAGCAACCACCTTAAAGGAGCTCAACGACAATGAGAAAATAGACTCCACCACTTTCGTGGGAACTTGAAGACCCATGAAATGGAGATGAAGGCAAAAGAAGATTGTCAGGCACAAAAGGAGATCGGTATTGCATTCAATGCCTCTCCAAAAGAACATAAGAAAAAATATTGTCACGCCAACTATCTCGGAGGATTATGAAGAAATGGAAGATGAAGAAATGAAGATTTCCTAAAAAATATAAAGATTGGAGAAATGTTCTATAAGCATGGAAATAAAGACAAGCGAAAAGTAATGAAAGCCACGACTTGGGATTCAGACAGTGAATCTAATAAGGAGATTGATTTCGCATACATGTGATTCATGGTACAAGGGTTAATCCCCCCTTAAGGTAAACTCAGAATCTCATTTAGCTTGTAATAATCTTAGTATGAATGAGATTACTTCATTTTTTGATTTGTTTGAAGAAAAATATAATTTGTTGAGTTAAAATTAAGAATTTAAAAAGAGAGAATGGTTTTTTATCTTCAAAATTGAATGTTGTTTTTAAAGGAAATGAATCTTTGAAAAATGAAAATGATTCTTTGAAAAATCAAATTGATTTGATTTTCAAAGAAAGGGATTTTGTTTAAAAGAAAAGAATTCTTTGAAAACTTAATTTACATTATTTTAAAAGAAAATAAAAAATTGCACATCTCCTTGAATAAATTCAAAAATATTTGATTCTTGCAAGAGCTCTTGTAATGATAATATTATTTTTTTCCTTTATTGACAAAAAATCAGATTTGTGCAATGAAAAATAGAATTGATTGTTTGAGTTTTATTTTGAACCAATGTGCTTTTGACAATAAAAGATTGAAATTTATATTTCACAAAAACAAACTCCACACCATCATGCACATACCTTACGGCATACACATTCACATCCTACACAACATGCCAACATGTATGCCAGAGTGTACACTTGTACACATTGTGGCCGCAAAAACCATTTGGCTAAGTTCTGCTTTGATAGATTAAATATTTTGAATGTAAATGTTTGGATTTGTAGTAATGCTAACCCCTAAGGAGCTAAGAAGGTAAAAGTACCAAAAGGGACACCGGTTTTATTTGATGTAGGTATGTCCTCTCTTAAACGTGAGAGTTGATGCCTTGATGGTGAATGGAATCGGAGCTTGATGGACTAATCAATAGATGCATCACAATTAAGGAGTAAAAGTAGGAAGACTGCCTTTGATTTGGAGAAATGGAGTTAGCTTTATCGGTATCAGAATCGGTATCGGTAAATATCTCTGTCCTTCACTTTAGTTTATATATGCTTTGATTGGTTAATTATTAGCATATCATGTTTGTATAAGAATTAGATGTTTTTGATTAAATGCTTAAATGCAAATTTTTGTGAGAACTTGCAATATACTTGTATAACTTTTGAGATACACTTTTGATTTTGTGCCAAACTTGATCCATATCCTGTGTACTCAATTCTAATTTAGTTATGTGTATATCCTAGTTTTGATGATTCTTGCATTTATACATGTATTTTTTTAAAATTCACTTTTTTATTTGATATAGTTTTGAATCAAATTCAAACTTTTTTCAATTAGTATATTCATTTCTCATATGGTAGTATTTTCAAATTATTTTCAACTATTTTCAAATAGTCATTTTAGATATCTACCCTTGGTGAGCGGTTGGATAGGCGATCATGCATTATTTGTTTTATTTGATTATTCTTTTTACATATGCATGTTAGGTTGGTGATAGAAATAAGATACTCACTATTCATGATATATGATTCTTGTGTACTCATTCATATTTATCTATATATGTATGCTCTAAACTACAATTGGTATGTATGTATGTATATATATATGTGTGTGTGTATATATATATATATATAATTTGATTAATTGCTCATGTTTAACTCATTCGCGCATGTTTCCCGTGCATATGATTTCTAGCATAATTATCTTCATGTTAAGCTTGATTTTGATTTATATAGATTTTGATATCTGTACTCATTCATATTTATCTATATATGTATGCTCTAAACTACAATTGGTATTATATATATATATATATATATATATATATATATATATATATATATATATATATATTTGATTAATTGCTCATGTTTAACTCGTTCGCGCATGTTTCCCGTGCATAATAACTTTATGCATTCATTTTGTTGGTATTTCAAAAAAGGGGAGAATTTCTTTGATTATTGACTTTAATTCCTTTCTTTTAGCAAATGTGTTCAAACTTTCAATCGATATCAATTATTGCAATTGGTATCTATTTTGTTTTGCAAATTGGTATCTTCTTTCAATTTGTTTCTTGATTAATTTCAATTGGAATCAATTACTTCAATTCGTATCTATTTTTCAAATTGTTTTCATTATAATTAGTATCTAGATTTGTTTTTCAAAACTGATATTAAATGAACAAATTTTTCTTTCAATTGGTATATTTTACATAAATTATATATACAATTTATTTTATTTTCTTTACCCCATCATTGATGAAGTGACAAAAAGAGAAATTTAGAGTTTATATATGCATGTTTATTATATTTTTGCATTAATAAGATATTTGTAGAGCTTTTATTGAATATATATGTTTTATATTTATGCATGAGTTAAGGGGAGCTTTTATAGAGCTTTTCTCTACTTCATGCATATATTACTCCATGAGTTTTGTCATTATCAAAAAGGAGAAGATTGTTAACACTAAGGCCCATCACTCTAGTTTTGATGATGATTAAATCATGTAGTTACACTACTAATGATTTTACATGTTTAAGTTTCAAATTTTAATCAAGATCATGATTCAGTGTTTAGCTTCATCAAAAGACTCAAAACAAAGTTTTAAAGCTAAGTGTTAATTTGTAATATCCCCTAGTTAATAATATTGTATTAATATTTTTAAATATTAATCTGGTTTTACTTATAATTTTATTATTAATAATTAACTTGATTTGTGACTCAGTATTATTATTAATTCATTTTTCCCTTGGACCGAATCCAAACCCAACCTATTTCCTTTTTATCTTCATTTTCTTTCTTATTTTATATATTTTTTCTCTTCTTTTAGCCCAAAAGAGCCCCAGTCCAACACACCCTCATATTTTCTTTTCATTTCTCTTTTATTTTTATATTTTCCCCAAGCCCAAATTTCAGTCCAGCCCATATATTCACCCTATACATATTACACCATCTTCTCCCCCCTTTCGTTCTCAACCCTGGCCTCCACCCCCTTGCCTTCATCTTCTTCTTCCCCACCTCGACAACACCGTGCACACCCCAACCTCCTCTTGCGGTTGTTACCACGAGCACCACCTCCGTCGCGCGCAGATCCTCGACGCGCCGGACCCTCGTCCTCGCGCATCCACTTCTTTCCCTTTCTACTCCGAACCCAAGCCAGTCACCATTGTACCCTTCTCCATGGCGCCACAACCGCCTACACCATGCCTACCTACCGCCGGCACCTCCGACTGCACAATCGCCGCACCTCTGCTCCTCTCTTCCATAGTCGTCGCCAACAACCCATGCACCACCGCAACCTCCCCGACTCTCATTCTCCTCCATGTTGTCCTTGATGCCATCAACCCGCACCTGAACCCTCAACGCTGACAACCAACAAGCCAGAGCCACCACCATCTCATGCTTCTTCATTGTTTTATCCTTCCTCACGCAACACCTCCCCATGTCTCTGCTCCCTCACCTGCAACCACCCTCTCCCTCTCCTCCATCACACCCTAACAGCCCCGACGACTTCCGACTTCATCCGAGCAGCCGTCGCGACATCCCCATGCAACGCCACCCTCTCCCCCCTTCCTTGCGCGCAACGTCGCCCTCCACGTCATCTATCACCACGCCTTCTCCCCCTGGCCTGCACCCTTCGCCGCCGCGGGCACCCCGTCTCGCCGTCTCATCGTGTCATCTTGCCTCCTGTGACCTCCGCCACTCAACTATCGCGACCTCACCTCCCCTGGATCTGCCTGTGTAAGAGACCCAAGAAGAAGTAAATCGGGTTCGAATAAGACTCAAACCCAACCCGAATGCAAGAATGTGGAGATTGGGTTTAAGTTTTAAACCCGACAGCATCGACCCGGACCCGCTTCAGAGATCGACCCGATCCGCTTTGTTGGTTTTCAGCATCAGCAGACCCAGAATCAGTTCCTGTGCAGCTGGATCTTATCTTTCTGTAGACCCGAACCTGATACAGATCCGGATCCAATTTTTGTAACTGATGCAAAACCGACCCGAATCCAATTGACAAGTTAAGTTGGATCTTAATCATCAAAAAGGCAAGTACCTAGTGTCATCTTCTTTTCTTGGGCTCAATAGAAATCATATATATGACCTCCCATGATCCTTTCATCCGTTTAACTGGATCTAGTCATTATAAAATATTTCATGCTAGATAACCATCATTTTTATTATGTATTGTTTTGTTATTTACACTAATTGATCATTTCATGCTATATAACCATCATGCTTATAGTGTTGATTACTTCCTTGTTTAATCCAACATTGAAAATATATATTTTCTATAATTTCCTTGAATATCATAAAAAATAGATTTTCATTGAGACATGTTATTGTTGATACTGGACTATCACGCATGTTATTGATATTACCTCGAGTTAATCACTTATATAAGTCATGCTTGAACAAACTGCGACATGAATGACCTTGTTCACGTAGAAAAACACCATGATATAGGAATTACAACATGAACATCATGAACCTGAATATGAATATGAACATGAACACGAAAGTTTAAATGGCATAGATAAACACTTGCGTAAGATATGTACTTGAAATTACTTGGGAAAGTAGTACATGATGATTATATGGCTTGACAAGGATATTCATGTTCTATAATAAAATTGTTTGCAAAAAAAAATGACAAGACACGAGGCTAATGTGAGAAATTGATGGTGAAAACTGAGAAAGCGTACCTTGATACCACTACCTATGTACAAGGTATGCTGGTGTTAATTTTCATGCTGCATGTCACTTTGTGACATGAGTTATTGATGAGCTCATTCTACTTATATACTACTAAACTATATTACTCCTGGCACGGTTTCCCGCTGGGGTACACGTACGCTCTTTTCCTTAAAAGTTTTCAAACAACGATAATCATTGGCTGGTATGCGGGAATAGGCTGTGATATGGGACGCAGTCGTTTTCACGTCTTAAGACCCAATTGACATGTGTAGGATGGGATACTTCTGCAACACGTGACAAACGGGGTAGTCTCTCCTAATTAGTAACTGTGGTTGTGTGTTCTTATGATAATTATTATTGATTGATTGTTTAGCCATACTTGTTTACTTGACTTGCTTCATGTTATGACTATACTTATGCCTTTGTGAATGTCTGTTAATCATCATGACTTGAATACTGTATGATTGGTTTCAATAATAATTCATGCTACAAATACATGGTTGTGTAACGAAAATAAGTGTCATGTAACTGCATATTGCATGTCCTTTCTTTGTTCATATATATAATTGTGTGCTCTGCACATACTGCATATTTCTTTTCTCTTGTTTGTACTTGTCGGGAGACTCTGACTCCCCGGGGTTTGCTTACCCTAAATAGTGAAAAATATGTGAAGATATCGACTGAGCACAAGGAGTACTTTGAGAAGCTAGCTGAAGCTCAAGAGAAGACTTGGAGACTGCTTTTAGTTATTTATTTTCTTTTATAGATGTATGAATAAGAGAGATTGGACTCATTTCTCGGTGTTTGGATTTGTACCAATTATTTGGTTTTGAACCTTTTTAGTCGAATAAATCTTTGATTAGTTTTATTTCATGCATGTGTACTCTATTTGAACTTGATATATATATGCTGCAGATGGAAAAAAAAAAGGCAAAATTTGTAGGTTAGAGGTTTAGCATGCTCCTTTGAGCGTGTCGTCAGCCCAAGTCACGTGCTTAGCTCGCTATAGTGGAAAGCGAAGCGTGACAGGGTTTTCTTGGTACCAGAGCATAGTTTAGATGACACTACTAATTATAATACAATAAACATAATAAAATAGATTCTTAACTGCTGCATACGGATTCACACATATATGCAAACCCACCTTTTCATCGCTTAAGATTTTCTTTCTTTGATTTCTATATATCTTTTGTCTCTCTATTTCCTATTTTCAGAGAGATAGCTCCTCGTCGTTCTTCAAACACCAACTCTCATGTTGAGCTCTTGGAGAATCTTGGTGTTCTTCGGAACATCATTTGGGACCAAATTACTATCTTAGAAAGAATTACTATTATAAATTATTTGATTACTATTTTTTCTGTTAATGTTTGTTTTATATAATACTAGGCTAATACTTATACTTGCTATTACCTTGAAATCTAAATAATTAATAATTATTTAGTTTTTATAAGATTTTAGCCAGTATTAGTTAACTAACCCGTAATACTGTCTAATTGATTTATTAATCGAATAGATTGATCTAACTTCAGAAGTGACTTTGCTTCTTATTTCTCGTTACAATTATTTCTATATTACACTAATTATATTTGTTTTATGTACTCATTGTATTTAATCATTACTAGATATTTGATTATCTTAGTTAATTATAACTTGCATTATAAGAATAAAAAATACAATTTTACATTGATGGTTGTTATTACTTGTATATGCAATTTTTTTTAGTCCAATGTACTTAATTATTTAGTGTCTTTGTTTGACTATTATCATGTGTTTTTTATTAAATTTATATATATATATATATTTTTGATACATTTATATAAATATTCTAATGTGTATCTTTCTAGCTAATCTATTGTTATTTTTTTAGGTAGTGGCATTTTATTACTTATTTACTTTTTTGCTAGGATAATTCCACGTTGATCTATAATAGATTCGTAAATTATAAGATTGTACGAACTTCTATTTGGCTTTTCCTTTTTAATAATATTTTCTGTTGTACACCAGTGCATTCTTACTTTTATTGATTTCTTATGAAAGAATTTTCATTATTTTTACTATTATTACTTAATGTACTATTTTCTTTATCAATATTTTTTTCATAACACATACTTTATTTTCTTAAATTATTAGTCATTATTTGTTCACTTTGTTCCAATTATATTTCCTATAACGACTTTGACCCTACTCTTGATTTATCTTTGTTAATTTGTTTTTATTTTCACTTCTCTATGATTAGTCACTTGTTTTTGGTTTTTTATTTTTTACTACTAAATTAACACTATATTATTTATATTTAAATCTTCTTTATATAGTCTTGATAAGCTTCAGATGATTACAATCATTGTTCTAAAAAATCGGATTAATCGGCCGATTAATCCTATGCAGTGGCAACCAGCTTAATATTACATTAATCGCTCTGATTATGCCCTCGAGCGATTAATCGGGTCCAAAACGATTAATCTCCGATTAATCCCCGATTAATGCGCGATTAATCCGATTAATCCCCGATTAATCATTTAGGTATTTCATATGTTTTTTATTTGAAAAACTTATCACTTTGTGTGTGTTGGATCGCTAAGTAGTTTCGGTTGTGATGTCGATTTGATAATGATTTTTTATTAAATAGTAGATGAACTATTATTTATTAAATAGTAGATGAATTATGATATTTTATTATTATATATTTTGCATAAAGTGGTACTTATGTTTTATTATTTTTTATTATTTTTCAAATTAACTTATTTAGCAATCTTTCTCCATCATTCTTTAAAGCTCATTTTTTTATTGATAAATTTACTAATTTTTTTATTTACCTTATTTTCTATGTAAGTTCTTTGATTTATATTTATGTTGCAAAATTTGAAATCTTGGATTACTAATGTGAAGAGATAAGTTCTTTTACTTCTTTCTTTTTTTACTATTTATTCATATTGTCCTGTTCATCATATCATGGTTTATAACCTCACATCTAGATATTATCTTGTATAATATTTAGGTATTTTCAATAATTAACTATATATATTCTTATGTAGTTGTGTATAAATATAATTAAATATATTTAAATTTTTCAAAAACGATTAATCCCTGATTAATCTCCGATTAATCATTATTCAGTGTTGGACCACACGAATAATGAAACCGATTTTTAGAACACTGATTACAATACATTATTTTGTAAAAATTAATTCTCTTACATTCTTTTCTTATATTTATTTTATTCATCATTTGTTGTTTATACTTTCTACATACTTTCAGATATTTTTACGATATTTTACTATAATACATATCTTTTCGAATGTCAAAGTTATGTACTTAGTTCTCTCATTTACTTGAATCCTTTAACGTTATTCATTTATATTTTAAACATTTCAGTTAGTTATACTATCTTTGCTACTTTTACCTTTATTACTATTACAGATTGTGAATCTTCATTATTATTGTACTGACTTTATTTGTTATATTAATATTGCATTTATTTTTGTGTATACTAATTTAGTCATGGTTCTTCATATCTTTTTCTATTATAATCGAAGCTAAAGCTTGACATCTATGTAAGTTTATTAGTGATTGTTACATTGTTATTAGTCTTATTTACTATTTTATATAAGTTTTTGACATGTTAGCTAATGATCTTAAACTAGTTACGTGCATTGATAACTTCGGCACTGGACGTTCCCAAAATGGATACTATCAGGTCGGGTGAATTAGAGAATAGACAAACGCCTGTTCACATTCCAGCCTTCTCCTTTCAGGGCCTATCCGAAAGAGAATCCAGTACCTCTTGGTCGTGAATATCTGAATAGGACGAACCGCCTCCATGGATATCTTTGCTTCAGAACAAAACAATTAGAATTAGGCTCGGTCAACCGGAATATGTATTATCCATATGGGAAGATCTTCCAATTGAGAAGATCCATCAACCTGAGACGAAGAGAATGGTCTATCTATTTTCTTTAGTTATTCAGTTAAACTAATGGTTCGTTATTGGAGCAGAAAGTAACAACCATTTCATCGGACATGCGTATTTTTGATTTTCTGACGGATTTCCATGGTTTCATTAATGGAAATTGTTTGACGCAGTGAGTAATAGGCTCTGGTTGTTCACCGTTCAAGAATTCTTGTTTAAGCAGTTCATATCATCCATACATAGTGTTTTGCTTTAAGATTTCAATTCTTTCATGCTTCAGTAGTAGCATATTGTTCCATGGAGCTAAGGTCCAAATATGGAATAAACAAGTGTTTCCACAACTCTACCACCGGCCAATTCTGTTCCACTTAATCCCTTTTTCATGGCCACATATCTTTACAGCTAAGGAATGGGAAATCTTTCTCCTATTACATGAATCAAATGTTTCATTTCATTCGGGAAAAGCCATCTCTTGCTCAACAATGTCTTTGTTATTTGATCCAATAGTGTTCCGTTAGATAGGAAGAGATTTGATAAATACCGATAACTCTCGGATGGAGTATTAGAACGGAAGGATCCATTAGATAATAAACTATTGGTTCTAAGTCATCTCTGGCGATGAATCAACAATTCGAAGTGCTTTTCTTGCGCATTCTTGATGAACCAGCGTTTATATATAGATGTAAGAGGATTTGTTTGGGAAGTAATAGGCCCCTTTGACATCTCTTCATTGCAAAGAATTCTCGACGTGAAAACACAGAGACAAAGGGCTGATCTTTGAATAGGAAAAAGAATGGATCCGCAGGATCCCAAATGAATTGGCTTATTCGAAAAAGGCATTGTTCTTTGGAAGATCTATCTCGTGTCTGGTACTGCATGGTTCCACTCTGCAAGAACTCTGAATCATTCTCTTGAAGCTCATCCTCTTTATGATAAATGATCCGCTTGCCCCGAAATGATCCGGCCTAATGGGAAATCCCAATTCCGTGGGCCTTTCAATACAATCAAATAGATTGCCACAAGGGCGCTATATTCTAGGAGCCCAAACTACGTGATTGAATAATCCTCCTCTATCTGTTGCGGGTCGAGGGCCCCTTCCACTTCTTCAAACTCCGATTCGTATTTTTCATAGAAAAATCTCTGATCAATAATAGAAAAAGATCTATTTTGCATCATATCTAATGGATTGCTTGGTTCGGACCGAAGAAGTAATGTTACTTGATTATTATCAAACTGACTGCAATCTTTTTCTGTCCGTGAGGATCCCGGCAGAGCGCCTTTTACTTCTAATAGGCCATGAACTAGATCAGAATCATTCTCAACAAATCCATAAGTGATCCAATTTTTTTCACCGGATCCGGGTGAAGACCAAAGATCTTGAGCGACCGATTCGGCAGAATAACTCAAAAGATAAAGAAGTATCGTTAATTTCTTCATGCTCGTTCTAAGTTCGAAGTACCATTTGCATAAATAAGAATCTCCTTCCTTACATGATTTCTTCTTCATATAGATAGATATAGGATCTATGGGGCAATTACTTAGAAGTACATTTTGTGCAAAAGCCCTTCCTATCTCATAGAAAAGGATCTCATAATCCTGGACCGATCTTACATAGGATCGCAAATCTCAAGTTTGTCTATGAAGAGCCGATCTAATTGTATTAGTTTCTATCATTGATTTCTTCTGTGTAATACTAATTGATAGGACCTCATTGCTAAGTGCTACAAGATCTCGTGCATTGGAACCCATGGTTATGGACCCGAATCCGTTAGTATGGAACATTTTCTTTTCTAAGTGAAATCCCCTAGTATATGAAAGAATGAAAAAGTGCTTTCGTTGTTGTGGAATAAAAAGTCTTCATATAATACATGTATTTAATTTATTTGGGGCTATTAGAGCGGGATCAACTTTTGGGGGAATATGAGTCGAAACAATAACAAGAATATTTCCAATGGAACATCTTTCACAATCCCCAGAGAGAGTTCTCTAATAGACCGAGGGATAAGTAATTTGACTCATTCACATACAGATCATGAATGTTTGGAATCCATATTATGCAAGGAGACATTGCTTTTGCTAATTCGAATTGAAAGGTGATATCAAATCGATCTATTATTTCGGCGTCATATACATAGCACATTCGTCATAGTTAGCAGCTTCGTATCAAGATCATCATTATTGTCACTATTACTAATATGGATATCGTCACTATCATCAATATCGATATCATCAATAAGATAACCTTCAGGCTTGTCATCCAGGAACTTGTTCGGAAACACCGTAATGAAAGGAACATAGGAGTTTGTCGCCAGGTATTTGACCAAACAGGATCGTCCAGTTCCTATAAAACCTATCACTAAAATACCCCTAGAAGGGGATAGGGCTAAGCGGAGCGAAAAGGGTTTTTCATGAGATGGAAAATGAAAACTATTAGCCTCAAACGAGGTTTGTGAATAAGTGATTGTCTGATAATGAGCAAGGAATATCCGTCTTTCTGCTAAACATGATATATTGAACTCATAATTCATTAGATACTTTTTCTGAATGTTAACTAAGTATCGTAAGTAAATTGATCCCGGTTGTTTAATCATTTGATAACCAGAGTCATTCTTTAATAAAGGATCATTATGAGTCAGACTCAATAGAATTTGACCAATCCTTTTTTCTGTCATTAAGGTAGAGAACTGAACCAAGATTTCTCTTTCTTCATCATCAATTGAATCATTGTTCGTGACCCAGGATTCGATTTTATCATCAATCCAATCACCGTTCACGTTTTTCTTTTTCTTATCAATGAATAGATCTCTTGTACTACTAGATGTCTCATATTTCTCGAAAAAGTGATTCGATTGATGGGATTTGGTATGATACTTATGAGATCGATAAGATTGATATTCAAATATTTCTTCTTAGAACGTATTGATTTGACCTCATAAGCGGGACCACCACCCAATAGCATATTGACACCAGAAGCAGAACCTCATATTTCTTTCAAAGAATCTCCTAATTGTTCCAAAGCAACTAGAAAGAAATTCTTTAACCAGAAAGAATACAGTTCAGATGTAGGATACCTATTCAGAAGTTTTCGCAAAATCATGTACGATGGAATCATCAAAGATTTAAGCTTTTCTAACTCTGTCTGTAGCTCACTAGAGGCTCGTAAACAAAGAGAATATGGATATGAATATGATATCCAGCAACAAGAATGAAAAGGATTGAATAGAAGAACTCTCGAGTATTTACTTATATTCTTATCTATTCATCATTTTAATAGTTGTTTTCTTAACTAATTTGTTAGTAAATTAACCCACATTTATGAGTCTTTATTGATTATTGTATGTAAGTCAACACTTCTAACAACTGTTCGTTATTTCTTTTATATTATATTATTAACTTCTTATTTTGTTTTAGTGAAAGCATTTCTCCTTATTTTTCTTCAAATAACTTTATTTTTATGTGCATGATTGACTCATGGTCCGGGGTTGTTTATTTTTTCACAGATTATCTTTTATTGTTTCACAATACATATATGTTTTTGAATAGGTTTTGAAATTCTTTCAGCATGTTTTTCTGAAATTTACAATTTTTTTACTTTTGAATGAATAAGCTTTAAATTGTTAGCATATTTTCTGTATTCTCTTTTCAATTTATTTTTCTCAAGTTATCTGTTTAAACTAGTTTTATGAATGTTTGACATTTTTATACTTTCAAAAGCTTTATTTAGTTTTACAAAGTGAAAATTTTCAAATAGAGTTTTTGAAGTTTATTTTCAAATTCACTCATACTTTAATTAAGTACTTCTTTCAGATTTTATATATTTGCAGTATTTATAGTGTTTAAAATCATACCTTGTGATTTTTTAAATTATTATTTATAAGTTTACTATTCTCAAATAATTTTCTCAATTTTGTCAGATTTAAATTTTCAAACTTTAATATCTAGAATAGTTAACCCATAAATTGACCATTTTATAATTTCAAAACTTTATTAGTTTAAATATATATTTTTTTCTATTGGCTGTTATTTTTATGACAGTGTATATCTCTTTAGAGTTATTATATTTTTTTTTTACCATATTAACTGTCAGCATATTTCCTTATTAATGGTAAACCTTAAATTTCATATAGCTTTTACGAAATAACTTTTGAATTTTTCCAAATTTATATTTTTTTAATAATTTAGAAACAATTTCTTTTCAAATTTAGTTATAGTTTACATTAGTACAATATTGTAATATAATTTTTTACTTGCGGGATACGATTCGCCTGTTCCTGTTTTGTGAGATCCACAGTCTCCGGGAAAGTCCACTTAAGAATCGATCATTCTTTTGAATCCATCATATCGTGCCTATTCTTGATTCATGTCAACTCAATCTTTCTCATCATTTCCCCGCCTTTCTAAAATTTCGAAAAATCAGAGTAACGCAGCGGAATCATGCTGCCATTGAGAGGCGACATGAGAGCAAGAAGACGTCAATCGTGATTGATCCTATCGTGCCAATTCTTGATTCAGATCAATGCATTATCAACCCTAATTCACTTTTAATCATTTTACTCGCCTTACTAAAATTTTGAGAATGAAATTTTTGTAAGATGGGTAGAATGTAATATCCTCTAGTTAATAATACTGTATTAATATTTTTAAATATTTATCTAGCTTTACTTATTATTTTATTATTATTAATTAACTTGATTTGTGACTCATTATTATTAATTCATTTTTCCCTTGGACCGAATCCAAACCCAGCCTATTTCCTTTTTAACTTCATTTTCTTTCTTTTATTTATTTATTTTTTCTCTTCTTTTAGCCCAAAAGAGCCCAAGCCCAACACTCCCTCATATTTCCTTTTCATATCTTATTTTTATATTTTCCCCATGCCCAAATTCAGCCCGACCCATATATTCACCCTATATATATTACACCATCTTCTCCCCCTCTTTCGTTCTCAACCCTAGCTACCACCTCCTTGCCTTCATCTTTTTCTTCCCCACCTCGACAACACCACCGTGCACACCCCAACCTCCTCTTGCGGCTGTTACCACGAGCACCATCTCCGTCGCGCGCAGATCCTCGACGCGTTGAGCCCTCATCCTCTCTACTTCAGACCTAAGTCACCATTGTACCCTTCTCCATGGCGCCATTACCACGTACACCCTTGCCCACTGCCCTGCACCTCCGACTGCACAACCGTCGCACCTCTGCTCCTTTCTTCCATAGTCGCCGCCAACAGCCCATGCCTCCCTGACTCCTCTCATTCTCCTCCATGCTACCCCTGATTGTCGCCGACCCGCGCCTGAACCCAACACTCAACGCCGACAGCCGACAACCAAGAGCCACCACCATCTCATGCTTCTTCTTCATTGTTTTCTCCTTCCTCCCCCACACAACACCCGTCTCTGCTCCCTCACCTGCAATCACCATTTCCCTCTCCTCCCTCACACCGCGACAGCCCTGACGACCTCCGACTTCACCCGAGTAGCCATCGCAGCATCCACATGCAGCGCTGCCGTCTCCTCCCCTTCCCTGTGTGTGACGTCGCCCTCGCCCTCTCTACATCATCCATCACCGCGCCTTCTCCCCCTGGCCTGCACCACGCACCGCCGCGAGCGCCCCGCCTCGCCGCGTCATCGCGTCATCTTGCCTCCTGCGACCTCCGCCACCCAACTATCGCGACCTCACCTCCCCTGGATCTGCCTGCATGAGAGACTCAGGAAGACGTAAATCAGGTTCGAATAAGACTCAAACCCGACCCGAATGCAAGAAAGAGAAGATTGTTAAGTTATTAAACCCGTAGCATCGACCCGAACCCGCTTCAGAGATTGACTCGATCTGCTCGTTGGTGTTCAGAGTCAGCAGACCCAGATTCGGTTCCTGTGCAATCGGATCTAATCTTTCTGCAGACCCGAACCTGATCCCTAGCTGATGTAAAACCGATCTGAATCCTGGAACGTTTTCCCGCTAAGGGTACACGAACACTTTTTCCACTAGCAGTTTTCAAACAACGATAATCATTGACTGGTATGCAGGAATAGAATGTGATATGAGACGCAATCATTTTCACGTCTTAAGACCCAATTTACATGTGTAGTAGCACGTGTAAGATGGGGTACGTCTACTGCACGTGGCGGACGGGGTAGTCTCACATAATTAGTAACCCCTAGAGACATCTTTATAATTAAACTTGTAACTGTGTGTTCTTGCGATGATTATTATTGATTGATTGTTTAGCTATACTCGTTTACTTGACTTGCTTCATGCTATGACTATACTTTTGCCTTGTGAATGCATGTTTATATCATGACTTGAATACTGTATAACTGCTTTCAATAATAAATTCATGCTACAAATACATGGTTGTATAACGAAACAAGTGTCCCTGTTCATGTGTGTGTGTGTGCGCGCGCGCGTGCTCTGCACATACTGCATCTCATTTCCCTTGTTTGTACTGGTCGGGAGATTCTGACTCCCTGGGGTTTGCTTACCCTAGATAGTGGGAAATACGTGGAGATATCGACTAAGCACAAGGAGTACTTTAAGGAACCAGCTGGAACTCAGTAAAATACTTGGAGACTGCTTTTAGTTATTTGTTTTCTTTTGTTGATGTATGAATAAGAGAAATTGGACTCATTTCTCGGTGTTTGAATTTTATCAGTTATTTGGTTTTGAACCTTTTTAGTCGAATAAATCTTTCATTAGTTTTGTTTCATGTAAGTGTACTCTATTTGAACTTGACATATATATATGCAGCAGATAGAAAAAAAAGACATAATTTGCAGGTTAGAGGCTTAGCACGCCCCTTTGAGCGTGTTGCCATCCCAAGTCACATGCTTAGCTCGCTATAGTGAGAAGCGGGGTGTGACATAATTGATGAGCTCAAGCATAAAGATAACATCTAGTACTCAAGGAGTCAAGCTCAAGATGAATCAAGTTTGGATCAAGTCAAGTGAAGAAAACTTGAAGTTTGTATAGAAGTTTGTAAGTGTTTAGATTCTTGTAAAGAGTAGTGTAAATTTGATTGCTCAAACTCACAAACACACAAAGTTTTGACAATGCTTTACTGTATGAATTTGTGGTTTAAAGTTTAATTTTTGTAAAATCAAGTTTTATTATTTCAATTTGAAACTACAAAAAGAGATTTAAATATTTGAAATATGTTTAATTTTAATCATACATATTTGTGCTCAAAAGTATTTTCATGAACTTATTTTTGAAGATTTTATAGAAGTTTATTTAAATTTTATAAGGTATTAAAAAGGAAAATTAAAAATCAGTTTTAGGGCTCGATCGGTCGACCGCACTGCAGAGCAAAGGCTCTACCGATCGACTGGATGTGCAAAGAGCTTTTCGGCTATGTGCCAGATCGACCGTTGGCTTAGCCTAGTTTGAGCAGGCCCGGGACGGTCGACCGCTGGCTCTGAGCTCAACTCTGAGCTCAGATTGCTGCTCTGACCAGTCGACCACCAGACAATCAACTTGCCTGTTTTGATTCTAACAGGGTTTTTAAAAAAATTTCTAGTTTTTGTTTCCAACGTCTATTTTATGGTTTTAGTTGGGATTTACTGAGTAATGGTCTCTAACCTTCTCCTATAAATAGGAGTGATTAGAGAGTGTTTGAATATTAAGATTTGCAAAGTTTATCAAGTTTCTAAAAAGCTATTCTTTTTAATCTTTGTGTTTTAGTTTATAAAAGTTTTCATTAGTTTTCCACTGTCAATCTTCTCTAGTTTTCTCACACAAGCTTGAGCTATCATCTCTATATCAATTCTATAGGATTCTTGTTTGTGAGAGAGTTTGTTTGTGGTCAAGGAGCTGATCACAAGTTATTTCCATTTATTGTATTCAGAGTTGTTAGAGGTTGCGACCTCGAGCGAGCTTGCGGGTTCGTGTAAGTGTGTTCTTGTGAGAACGAGTGAGAGCATGTAGGTGTTGCGATACCGAGTGATCTTGCGGTATCGGTTATAGTGAAAATCCTTCATAACGGTGAAGGCGGGAACGTGAAGCAAGTTGCTCAAACCTCAAAATAAATCTCCCGTGTTTGTGATTGCTCTTTTCTCTCTCTAATCTCACTCTTGTTTATATCTTGCATGATTATACATGCCCATCTTTATATGATTGATATTGTTTGTTTATACTTTATTTAATCAAGAAAGCAATTGTGTACCTCACTCTTATTTTAAGAGGAATTTTGAGGAGAAGTTCAGAGCCTTTCACCGGTATACAGTTTTATTTCTTGACTGATTGTTTAACATTGTTTATGTGCTCATATTTGTTTAGACTTGTTGATTAAAGTTTTTATTTCCGTATTAGATTAGCATATCGCCTATTCAACACCCCCCCCCCCCCCCCCCCCCGCGGGTGATTTCATGATTCTAGGAGTGAGACACATTGTAAATGCATTATGGGATAAACGTAGTCCAGTGGCATCAGGTAAACAAATCAATTTAATATGCAACTTTGAACATCAGTGTATTAAATATCATTGCTTTACCCCAGTCCCAAAAAGACCTAGAAATATCTAGATACCAGTTGGAATGTGTTGCTAACAGCTCCACCTTCCACGCAATACAAGAAACATGACGGATGCCAGAATAATGTTAACAAGACAGGCTAGTCTCTGTAGTCCAATTCATTGACTAAACCCTTCAACTATTTCTCAATGGAAACAGACAAATAACCTTGAGGCCAATGCAAAGGTTCACATCAAAATATGAAACAATGTGAATCAATGCTGGAGGAAAAAAATTCGTTCCAAAAGAAATTTGTAAACATGTATGTAAGATGATGGCTCAATTTGCAATTAAAATTATTTAAATTACATTTTGCACAAGTACACAAATCAACTGTAAATTGTAGGGACCATGTTTTTGTGATAGTTTCTAACAAATGCTGGATGAACATATATATGTGGAAGCAGTGTGTGAACTATATCCAATATGAAGCAGTTTCGGTTGATTGAATATAATTAACTTTAAACTCTGCCATATTTTTTGCATAATAACAGACTGTAGAAGAGAAATGTCCAAAAAATGTAT
This sequence comes from Agave tequilana, assembly GCA_038442645.1. NCBI lineage: Eukaryota > Viridiplantae > Streptophyta > Magnoliopsida > Asparagales > Asparagaceae > Agave > Agave tequilana. The sequence goes on from JAVJIF010010070.1 coordinate 128,568, forward strand.
AATATTGCTACATGCTATATGGGTTTATCATACCAAGTTGAAGGCAACCAAATGAGAAGAGTGCAGAACAGAAAGAATAGGTAAGCATAAACGAACGAGAAATACAATATGCATTTTGAGAAAAATATAACAAGAAAAAAATCCAATAACATTGACATATGCATTAGCTGTCAAACCGCAGGAAACAGCAGGGCTAATTTTTTCTTTTCTTTATAAAATGGTAGTTTTATATCTAGAATACCAGTAAATGCAGCAACCTATTACATATTACTTATGAAAAACTGTTAAAAATATATATGTGAAATATATAGTCCACAAAAACCTTAAGCAAGTCATTCCAGGAGATCACTAAAAGGAACTTGGAATGACTATATGGAAATTAAGGAACTAAAGAAAGATAAAAAGAATAAAAGTGTTGGCATTAACCTGCAGAAGGCGCTTTGCAAAGGCAGATACTCGCTTCAAATTTATATCATTCTTCATTGCTTTGACCAATAGCCCAAGAAACATTTCTGGCTGAAACATCAAATTTAAGACATCCAGACAATATGAGGACAAATACAAGACAAGAGAACACACACACACACACACACACACACACACACACACACACACACACACACACACACACACACACACACAGAGAGAGAGAGAGAGAGGGAGAGAGAGAGATGCATGTCAGTATAAAGAGATACTGCTTTAGAAGGAAAGGAAAATGAAACTTCATGACTGCTGCTAGAGAATAGTCGTCCTGCGGCCAGAATCTATATGTTCTAAGAAATGCATCCTGGTGACGAAGAGGCCAAAAAGAGGGGGAAGAAACACTTTAAAGGTTATGATCCAAGGAGAGAGACATAAAACCCATTAGCAAAACAGACTCAAACAAATGCGCCCACTCAGACAAATGTGGGCGCTCACGCACACACAAAGGCACTCATGGATATTCAAATTAGTTTTGCTAATATTGTAATTCAAATGAAGGAGCCAGTCTCTCTCTCTCTCTCTCTCTCTCTCTCTCTCTCTCTCTCTCTCTCATGTATATATAGCGAGGGGGTGGAGGGAGGGGGGGGGGGGGGGGGGGGGGACTTGTGTCGTTCCGGAAGGATTCGAGGAATGAATCTTTCCCACTCAAACACAATCCCACGACATCCGAATGGAAGATCTATTCCGTTGAAGTTGATCTATATTATTTCAAGTAACTAAAATCAAAAATCATGTATTTTAAATACTTTTTGCCCTTCCATAGGGTAGGCGTAAAATGGAAGGCCGAAATAGTGAGTTGGTTAGTTTAACGGTGTAGAATATTTGAAATCTAACAAAAATTGGTATATGTGGTTTTCAAGTGTTTAGATCATGATGAAATGATCGGATCGAGAATTTGTAAGCCAAAAAACATAGATCTAAACAATATACTATTTTCAACCGTCCATTTTGCGCATACTTGATGGATGGGCAAAAAGTAATCAAAGTACATGATTTTTATTTTTAGTTACTTGAAATAATGTAGATCAGCTTCAACGGAGTGGATCTTGCATTCAGACGTCGCAGGATTGTATTTGAGTGGGAAGAATTCGGCCTCGAATCTATCCGGAATGACAACTCTCTCTCTCTCTCTCTCTCTCTCTATATATATATATATATATATATATATATATATATATATATATATATATATATATATATAGGGAGCTGATCCTCTAAGAACGGTTCTCACGGATTTCTGTGAGAACTTTCACGTGGGCCGTCGGATCTGATAGATCAAATCAAATAAAACTAGATCTCTATCAGATCCGACGGCCCACGTGAAAGTTCTCACATGAATTCGTGAGAACCGTTCTTAGGGGATCAACTCACTATATATATATATATATATATATATATATATATATATATATATATGAACTTTGCTATTTCCGGAAGGATTTAAGCATGAATCCTTCCCACTCAAATCCAATGTTACATTGCTATTTCCGGAAGGATTTAAGCATGAATCCTTCACACTCAATTCAATGTTACAGTATTCAAATACAAGATCAACCTAGTTGAAGTTGATCTACATTATTTAAAGTAATCAAAAATCAAGTATTTTGTAATTTTCTTGTCAATGCATCAAGTAGGCACAAAATGGACGATCGAAAGTAGCATATTACTTAGATCTGTGACTTTAGACAAACAAATTCTTTATCTGATCATTTGATCATGATCTAAACATTTAAAAACCCTCATACACCAATTTTTGTTAGGTTCCAAATATTCTACACAGTTAAACTAACTCACTATTTCGGCCATTCATTTTGCGTCTACTTGATGAATAAGAAAAAAGTATTCAAAACACTTGAAGTTTTGTTTTTAAGTACTCTAAACAATGTAGATCAACTCCAACGAAATAAATCTACAATTTGAATGGCCTAACATTGAACTTGAACGGGAAGGATTTATCTTCCTATCGTTCTCAAAGAATCCAAGTCTCTCTCTCTCTCTCTCTCTCTCTCTCTCTCTCTCTCTCTCTCTCTATATATATATATATATATATATATATATATATATATATATATATATATATATATATAAGATTCTTGCTAACGAGTTAGCTAGCCAGCAATAATTATGATAATTTTTTGCTTTTTCTCTCAATATCAAGGTAGCTCAAAATACTTTTTAAATATGACAAATTATCCCTATCCTTTTACTTTTTGCTTTTAGTTATTCTCTCATTCCCAATACAGTATATGTTAAATTCTTAGATATGTCAAAATTGCACCTAGTGCTTTGGCATTTCCTCCAATGCAAAGTAACTCTCTATTGGATGCACATTACCCCAAAACAAAAAAAAATCTTTTCTATTCTCCCTCAAAACTCTGTTTTATTATTATCTCCACTTAAACAAATTTTTCTCATCTTCCTTTTACCATTTCTTCTTACATTAATAGAATATTAGACCAACAAGCCATTAAAATTTGAACTAAGATGAAATTCAATTAAAAGTTAGAGAAGCATATATTGGTGAGTTATAATATCTACTATATGTATAAAAACTAAAAAGTTTCATTTGTAGAAAATTTTCTTAAAAGTTTTCTCAATTTTGAGAATTTCTCTTGATTAAATTTCAAGACCTTTGTATCTTATAACTGTACTTCTTATTGATAAATCATAGATATACTGTTAATTTTATTTATATTTTCTTAATTATTGTCTACATAACTTGGTTGGAGTATTTTTGGAGAAGAGTCACAAAAGTTTAATATAAATATGTTGCAACATTGAAGGGATAATGTGAGAATATTAATGATACTACTTTTAAAATGAGAACATGGAAAAAAAGTGAAAATAAAAAGTCAAAGCTGGGAGGGTAATTATGTCATATTTTAAAAGAAAGTTTAAACTCATTGAAAATGACAAAAAAGGCAAAACGCTACCCTAGTTAGTACTTGGTAACTAATGCCTTGAGGGCACTTGTTAGCAAGGCCCATATATAAATGATAGAACCATTCAATTTGATCTCTATCATTTAGAGTGTTTAAAAACCAAAATCAAGTGTTTGCAAGTTTTTTTTTTCCTTTTGCATGTAACAAAATGCACAGCCTAAATAGCTAGTTTCTTAGTTTTAAGGATCTAAAATCTTTGAAATCTAAAAATAATTGTTGTAGAAGGGTTTTGTGTGTTTATATCACAATGAAATGCTCGCATCGAAAATTCCTATGCCCAAAATCTTAGATCCTAATATGCTACTTTTGACCATCCATTTTGTGCCAATTGATGCATGAGGAAAAAAATACTTAGAATTAATTTGATTGTTGGTTTTTATCCGCATTAGATGATAGATAATATATATAACCTCTGATCTTCATTTAATTTTCCTAATATCAACTTTCTCCCCCTCACACACACATTACATATTATATATAATTTTTTTTGTTAAATATGCCAGGGTATCCGGGGCCCACAACGCGGATAACGAGTGTGATCCCCGACTAATCCCACAGGTCTTGTAGCCCCCATCCTGAGAGTTTCTCACTACGGAATAGGGTAAATCGCGAGTCGAAGCCCGAGGGCGAAATATGTCCACCAAGGACCACAAACCTAAGCCGTTTGGGGAGCAAACCCAATGACTGACCCCTAGGCCACCTTGGGGACTATATATTATATATATAGACTTGTGTCCTTCCAAAAGGATTTGAGGTCGAATCCTTCCCACTCAAATACCAACATCCAACATTCTAATATAAGTCCACTCCGTTGAAGTTAATCTATATTATTTCAAGTATCTATAAGCCAAAAATCAAGGTTCTGAATACTTTTTACCCATGCATCAAATAGGAGAAAATCGGACGGCCAAATAGTGAATTGGTTAGTTTAACAGTGTAGAACATTTGAAACTTAACAAAAATTGGTTTGTAGGGGTTTTTAAATGTTTATATCATAAACAAATGGCCGGATCGAGAATTTGTATGTCTAAAGACATAGATCTAACTAACTCACTACTTTCGGCCGTCCATTTTGCGCCGCTTGATGGATGGGCAAAAAGTATTCAAAACACTTGATTTTTGGCTTATAGATACTTGAAATAATATAGATCAACTTCAATGGAGCGGATCTTGTATTCGAATGTCGGAGAGTTGTACTTGAGTTGGAAGGATTCGGGCTCAAATTCTTTTGGAAGAACACTAGTCTCTCTCTCTCTCTCAATCTCTCTCTCTCTCTCTCTCTCTCTATATATATATATATATACACACACACACACACACACACACACACACACACACACATATATATTGTAGGAACTCTTTGGTGGATCATTCGAGAGACAATCAGCTATGTTCATTGTGATCTTCACACCTTAAATAGTCTACAAATAAAAAAACAAATGATTTGAAAACTATTTACCTATGCATCAATTGGTATCTTTTTTCTGTGGCTGAAATAACATGTTTTTTGTTTTTTTGGGATATAGTCATCATCTTGCTTCTTCCTACCACTTTTTGACTTCTCCTAGCATCTAACTGGAAGGCAGAAGACAAGTAATTCATATTTTACCTTTTAATCTAATTACTAACAAGATATTTTCTAAATTCTATATTTAATAAAGTTAATAAAGATAAAATCATAAAAATGACCATGGATTTACTTCTAAGCCTCTAAAATAAGGTTCTTTTATATTTTCTTCCTACTGTCAGTTTGTACTTTTTTCTTCTTCCTCAAGTCAGACCCATATAGAGCCCAACAAAAATATTCAACAGCAAACAGCTAAAGCCACAGAGATAGAAAAAGGTGAAAAAAGAGTACAGGTATGCATGAATCAATTAAACCACAAGTTGAATAGACTGTTAAAATAACAGCTCGTGATATATTAAAAACAAACACTCTGAGGATACAAAAGCGTGTCTGCAGCTGTTAGATTATTTCTCCACTGATTGGTAAATGTATACATGGTACATGTCAATAAATAAACATGGGAGACTTGTAGTGAGATATATACCATGGTTGATAATTAACATCTTTAGAAGGACAGAAGGCCATGCTAGTATTTTGAAAAGTTGTGCAGTTAATGCTCATTTAACTGAAAAGTAACTCTTAAAGACTAGCCTAGGCTCGTGCTAGTGAAACTGCATTCAAGTGTAACAAGGAATATACACTGAAAAACAAACTGAGTGGCTATTTTAGGAGTCCAAAGTTCATATCTTGGGGATCCGTAATGACTCGTTCTTCTATGATGGAATTCAGAATAATGTTAAATTATTTTAAACCTAGATCTCACATGCCTTGTGCAGCATGCAAATGGAAAAGAAAATTACTTTGGAAGAATTCACAGCAGAAGGAATCAGAAGCTTTGCATATAAGGCACGATAAAAACGGTCACTTGCAATCTGATTCTTGGAAGAAATCTGATATAGAAGCATCAACGCCTGAACCCCAACGTTAAAATTTTCAGAATGGACCTGCATAGAAAGAAATAAAATTGTAAAATGGAGAAAACCATTGTTCACAATTAAAGTCAATTAAACATATTACTGGATGTAGTTTCCAACTTATAACTCACCAATTTGAAAAGGATTGGTGTTTGCGCCTCTATAATATCATCAGCTTCATCACTTGAAACAAAAGGAAATGCTCTGTTAACTCCCTACATAAGATAGAACATAAATATCAGAAATGGCTCTTTATGAGAGAGAGAGAGAGAGAGAGAAAAAAAAATTGAATATCCACCACAAGAAATCATATAAACATAAATAGTCAAATAACTTCAGAGACAATCATTTTTCAGAAGAAATGAGAACATGGAATCACCAGAGCTACTAGGTATAGCTTGAAGTTCCAAATTGCTAAACTGCAATAATAGTTCACAAGGAACTGTGGGAGGAAAGGGCCCTATAGTTCTATGGCAATTACTAAACAAACTCCTCATTGAATTTTGTTGAGACTTAGTAAGCTGTTGGTGTCACTTTTACACTAGAAACAATGCTTATACACACACAACAATACATCCAACCCTAGGCTAAATTTATGTCGGGAATTTGATCTCCAGGTCCCTCAGCACCAATTACTCAAGGGACCTGGGAATTCTGAATCATCACAATAAATCTTGATCTGCAACATTTAAAATGTTTCAGGCAAAATATATTTTGGAGTTACTTGCCAAAGCATCAAGTACAATGGCCAGCTTATGTGAATCCTTTGCTTCATTCAAATCTATAATGAGCCACCTCCTCTATTGATATAGCATCTATGGTATCCTTTTCTCCTGCCTAAGTCTTGATGCATTTTGGTTTGCCCTAGTAGCTCCTTTAACAGGTCTCGCCATACGACTCATACCTAACCAGTGCACATATCAGTCCCTTGCACTTGTCCAAACCATCAATACTTCTATTCATCTTATCATCAACTTAAGGCTGGAAGCTATATCTTCTCATGAATGACCCATTTCTTATCTGATTTTTCAAACAGGTTTCTTAAATCCATCACTCTGATCCAGGCATGAAGCAATGAAGCAGTTCTGTGGTGGTGGCAGTGGCGGAGGTGGGGTGTCTGTGGTTTTGGTTGGGTGGTGTGGTGGTGGTGGGGTGTCGGTTTGTGGTTTTGGTTGGGTGGTGTCACTGTTAGCACAAGAAGAACTAGAAATATGAGGAGGAGGAGCAAGGAGCAAGAACACAAAAATTTCTTTTCTATCAAACTCTTGCTCATTCTTTTCATTCAAGGATGACAACACTATTTATAGACTCCTAATGACTCTTGAGATTCCACACACATTGGAATTCCACACACAATGACTCTTAGACTTCCTCACAATGACTCTTGAGATTCCACACACATTAGAATTCCACACACAATGACTCTTAGACTTCCTCACAATGACTCTTGATAATTACAAACTACATAATGCATTTGACCTCTCATCTCCTTAATTAATATTGTATTGGGAACTCCAAGGGACTTTGTTTGAGTTTATCTTTCAACAAATTCCTCCCTTAAACTCAAACATTTTCCATCCTTCATTCCAATCATCTTCTTGCAATTTTCGAATAGCGCTGTTGGTAGCGGCTTTGTGAAGATATCTGCCACTTGATCACGACTCGCAACGTGACTCAGTCGCACTTTACCTTTCTTCACATGTTCCCGTATGAAATGGAAACGAACATCTATATGTTTACTCCTTTCATGGTGCACCGGATTCTTTGCCAACTCAATTGCTGATTTGTTGTCAACTCGTATTTCGGTCGCTTCGTTTTGCTGGAGTTTTAGCTCACATAGCAAATTTCTCAGCCAGATTGCGTGACACACGCACCATGATGCTGCCACATATTCTGCTTCGCATGTTGATAAGGTTACTATTGGCTGCTTCATATAAAACACATATCCCGATGTGCTTTTTCGATCATCTATATCTCCGCACCAATCACTGTCGGAGTAACCCACCAGTTTGTATTCATGTGTCTCCGAGTAGAATAACCCGAGTGATACAGTTCCTCGAATGTATCGAAAAATCCTCTTGATAGCCTTCAAATGTGAGTATTTCGGTTCCTCCATGAACCGACTCACTATCCCGACACTATATGCAATGTCAGGCCTTGTGCATGTGAGATACCGTAGGCTCCCAACTAAGCTCTGGTATTTGTTTGCATCCACTCGATCTCCTTCATCAAATTTTGAGAGTTTCGCACCAAGTTCCATCGGTGTTGCTACCGGGTTGCAATCTTCCATCTTGTTTTTCTTCAAAATGTCTTTTGCATACGCCTCTTGGGACACAAATATTCCCGATTTTCCTTGCTTAACCTCAAGACCAAAAAATACTTCATCAGCCCTAAATCTGTCATCTCGAACTCCCGAGTCATCGCTTCTTTGAAGTCTTTTATCATCTCCTCATTATTCCCCATGAATATGAGATCATCAACATAAAGAGCAACAAACAGCAAGTTACTTTTTTTTCTTCTTCACGTATAATGCATGCTCATGAGGACATTGCATGAACCTGTTCCCTTTGAGATAGGTGTCGATTCGGGTATTCTATGCTCGCGGCGCTTGCTTCAGCCCATATAGCGCCTTCTTTAACTTCAACACTTTTTTCTCCTTCCCGGCTTTCATGTATCCAAGAGGTTGCTCCACATATACTTCTTCTTCAAGCACACCATTTAAAAATGCTGACTTCACGTCCATTTGATAGATTGGCCACTTGAATTGTGCTGCTTGGGATATAAGAAGCCGAATTGTCTCCATCCTCGCGACTAGAGCAAAGACTTCATCATAATCAATCCCAGCCTTTTGTCTATAGCCTTTTGCTACTAGACGTGCCTTATATCTTTCTATCTCACCTTGGGCATTCATCTTTTTCTTATACACCCATTTTACTCCTATAGGTTGATGTCCTTTCGGCAGCTCCACCAACTCCCAAGTTTAATTTCTTTCAATAGCACTTATTTCTTCATCCATCGCGGCTTGCCATTTCTTATCTCTCACTGCTTCTTCAAAAGTGATATTCTCAGCATCCGCTAGAAGACATACCAAGTGTACTTCGCTTGTTGTCTCGTATAGATCTTGCAAGCTTCGCATCTTCGGTTGTCTTGGTTCTTCTTCATCATCAGATGTCGGAGGGCTTGTCTGTTTGATTATCGGTGCAGAGGTTTATTCTTCTATTTCTTCCTCCTGCGTTACCTCTTTTTTGTTGTTCCAATCCCATGCGCTTTCTTCATTCACTTGCACATCTCGGCTTACAACCACCTTTTCTTCGATCGGGTCGAATAACTTGAAAGCTTTTGTCTTCTCGTCATACCCGATGAACACGTACTTCTTACTCTTGTCATCTAGCTTGGTTCTTCTTTAATCTGGTACGTGCGCATAGGCCACACTACCGAATACTCTCAAATGTGATACGGTTGGTTTTCGTCTGCTCCAAGCTTCCTGGGGTGTTTGATCTCCCATCTTCGCATGTGGGCACCGATTTTGCACATACACAGCACATTGCACCGCTTCTGCCCAAAATTCTTTTGGCATGTTTTTGCTCTTCAACATCGACCAAACCATATCAAGAATAGTCCGGTTTTTCCTCTCGGCCACACCATTTTGCTGAGGTGAGTATGGTGCAGTCAAGAATCTTCTGATTCCTTGTTCCTCGCAGTAGCTTTTGAAAGCAGTTGACATGTACTCTCCGCCTCTGTCCGATCGTAAGGCCTTGATATAAAGACCAGTTGTCTTCTCTACTTGCATCTTGAATTTCTTGAACACCTCGAGTGCCTCGGACTTTTCTTTCATGAAGTAAACCCAAGTCTTCCTTGTGTAGTCGTCAATAAAGGTAATAAAGTACCTCTTCTCACTGAATGACTTAGGTGTGATCGGGCCACATATATCGGTATGTACCAACTCGAGAGAACTCCTTGCACGATATTCTGCCCTTTTCTGAAAAGTATTCCTTGTTTGCTTGCCAAGTACACACCCTTCGCAAAATTTCTTGGTGTAGTCCATATCTGGTAACCCGTGGACCATATGCTTCTTTGCTAATTCTGTTAGGCCGCCATAATGTAAGTGTCCGAACCGCAAGTGCCACAACGAGACTTTGTCATCCATGTTGACTTGCAAACACCTTTCTCGCACACTTCTCAAGTTGAGTTTGAACATCCGATTCTTGGCCATCTCCACTCGTGCAAGTAACCGGCCTCCTTTGTCCTTCAAGTGTAACATTCGATCTTTCATGAAGATCGAATATCCCTTCTCTAATAGTTGCCCCATGCTAAGGAGATTACTTTTCATGTCAGGCACATAGTAGACATCCTCAATTGTCCCTTCTTTGCAATCCTTTTGAGAAAAACGTATTTTTCCTCGGCCTTTGACTTGAACCTTCGACGCATCTCCAAATGACACGTGCCCATCTTCTATCTCTTGGATCTCCATAAAGAGATGTTTGTGCCCACTCATGTGATTGCTAGCGCCTGTATCGAGATACCAGACCGAGTCGCTATCAGGAATAATGTCTTTATAGGCCATCATGAGAACACCATCGTCTCTTATCTTCTCTTCCGTGACTAGTTTCGCATTTTCTTCTATCTTTTTGTTGGAGTAGCACTCTTTTGCGTAGTGTCCATATTTGCCGCATTTGTAGCACTGGACATTTTGACAATTTGACCGGCCGCCTCTACCACGACCGCGTCCTTAACCACGCCAATTTTGTTGGCTTGGCTGGTCCTTTTCTTTCGAGTTGTCTCCGCGTCCGCAGCCTCTACCGTGACCACGACCTCCACGGTCGCGTCCTCGACCACGCCAGTTTTGCTGGGCATACATCGTCTTGTCCTCCTTGATAGTTGCCTTAGATTGTAAGGCCTCTTCGAGCAGATCTTATTTCTTCTTCTTCCGTTGCTCATGCGCCTCGAGAGAACCGGCGAGATCATCTATGGTCATCTCCTCCAGATTCTTCGACTCCTCAATTGCGCATACAACATTTTCAAAATTCTCGGTCAATGACCGCAGAATCTTCTCCACGACCCTTGAATCGGTTATGGTTTCTCCATTGCGTTTGAGTTGATTTACCACCGTTTGTACACGCGTGATGTAGTCAGATACTCCTTCTGACTCCTTCATTTTCACGGCCTCCAATTCACCTCGTAGAGTTTGAAGCCGCACTTGTTTAACACGGTCGGCGCCTTTGAAGACTTTTTGCAAAATCTCCCATGCCTCCTTCGAAGTTGCCGCACTAGCAATCTTCTCGAACCCCGACTCATCTACCGCTTGGAATAAGAAGTAGAGAGCGGTCTTGTCTTTCGTGCGCGTTTCTTTCAACGCCTTTAACTGATTCGGCGTCATGTTATCAGTAGTAGCCGGCTCTGTGTAGCCATTCTCAACTACTTCCCACGCGTCCTGTGCACCAAGCAACACCCGCATCTGAATGCTCCAATTGTCATAGTTCGTCTTTGTGAGGCGTGGTAGCGGCATCTGCCCCAGCGGTGTAGGCTTTTTTCCCAGCGGTGTACTCCCGGAATTTACCATGGCTGTCACCGACGGTCTTCACCTTCAGCACTTGTCTTTACTTTCGGTACTTAGTTTGCCTTCGCACTTAACTTCGCCTTCGGCAACTTGTCTTCGCCTTCACCTTTAGCACTTGTACTCGCCTTCGCCTTCAGCACTTGTACGAAGTGGTAGGGGCGGTCTTCTCCAAGCTTCAAGAATCACCTCCCAAAGAAGCTTCAAGCTTCACCTTGCTTCAAGCTTCAAGCTTCACAATGGGAATCACCTCCCAAAGAAGCTTCAAGCTTCACCTTGGTTCAAGCTTCAAGCTTCACAATGGGAATCACCTCCCAAAGAAGTTTCAAGCTTCACCTTGGCTCTGATACCAATTTGTTAGCACAAGAAGAACTAGAAATATGAGGAGGAGGAGCAAGGAGCAAGAACACAAAAATTTCTTTTCTATCAAACTCTTGCTCATTCTTTTCATTCAAGGATGATAACACTATTTATAGACTCCTAATGACTCTTGAGATTCCACACACATTGGAATTCCACACACAATGACTCTTAGACTTCCTCACAATGACTCTTGGGATTCCACACACATTAGAATTCCACACACAATGACTCTTAGACTTTCTCACAATGATTCTTGGTAATTACAAACTACATAATGCATTTGACCTCTCATCTCCTTAATTAATATTGTATTGGGAACTCCAAGGGACTTTGTTTGAGTTTATCTTTCAACAGTCACAGCGGGGTGTCTGTTTCTGGTTTTCATTGGGTGGTATCACGGTGGGGTGTCTGTTTGTGGTTTTCGTTGGGTGGTATCACGGTGTGTTTATTAGGTAATGGTATGAATCATGGTTTAAAATCTTGGCATCGGCCAATGATTTATAGTACCAATATCGGCAATATCAGTCGTCAATTTCAGCAATTTTGGCCGAATCGGCAATATCGGCCAAGATTATAGGATTATATCGTATCAGGTACCTCAAAATTCGATCAATGTATCAAAATCGGCAGATATTTGAAACCATGGTATGAACTATGAGTTAATCATGATGTACGTTCACCTTTAACACCAATCTTCCAGAATTCATCATGTTTGGACATTTATACACCAAAGATCTAAAATCATCTTACTAAAGCAACCTTATGTTTTTGAACTACTTCTTGCACAGTCAAGGAACTTCCAAAATTGTGGTTCTTGTTTCCTAGTAATTTGGTCCTATAGTTCAACACCCAGTTGTTTGGGTTCCAAATTCTGAATAGCCAAATGCATACTTCTAGATGGATTGTGGTTTAGCACTTCCTGATAGCAATCTAAGTATGCAGATTGACAAATCATGATCACATGCTTCAAATATATACCATGCATCAATTAGATAAACAGACAAAAGGTATGATATATTCATTACAGACTGCATGTTTATCAAGTTGCTGGTCCCATTTTCATCTTTACACAGAATGTTCAGAAACCCTGTTTATATGAGCTAAACCGATTATACTTCAACTAGACATTGATTCTTTATTCTATATGGTGTATGTGGGTTTAAATCTCCTAAAGTGGTTAAGTGGTTTCAAACTGGTGCAGGTTTACCCATTTACTGACAGCAAATGCATTCAGTTCTAGGTGCAAGATTTGTGAATCTATGATTTGTAAGCACGGAGACAAGTATCTTATTTGACAAGAACCCAAGGTGTTGGAAATAGCAAGTCCTTAAAGCCTAGACACAAGGACATGGCTATATGTACTTATTTGTGAATACATGTATTTCAACATAAATATTTATCTTTCAGTTTGTATTAGTATATGAAGAATCTAGAAATATTATCAAAGCATTTAATTTATTATGATCTTAATAAATGCAAATGTTAGGACAAGTGCCCTTGCTTGAATGGACACAAATCGACAAATATACAACCACATGCAGCACATGGATGTCACATGTCTCATGTCTAACACAAATGGGCACAAAATTCTAGTAGGGAGAAGGGTCCTATACAAATCATGTACTGAAGCTCAAATGAAGAGAGCTTTGTGTCAAGAAATAACACCATAGCATTTCAAAAATATTTAAAAGAACATAATGCTTACAGTTAGCAGAGCCGACAAAAGACGAGAATCCATCTCAACATGGGCCTCCGGAGAATGCTTCTTATTGCTGTCATTTTTTCCGTTTCTCTTGTTATTTCCCCCCCTATGTTTATTATTTTTGCTGTCTTTATGCTTCTTACCATCACAAGCCTCTGAAAGTAGCACCTGAAATAGTAAGTGGCAAGGCAATGAGAGCAACCCCCAACAACATTAAGAACTACATGAAATCAGCGGTTATAGCAGATAAATCTGAAATTAAAAGCAAAAGGCCACAAAAGTATACTAGCTCCCATGACATAGTTTTAGTTATGACAAGTCAAATCTTTTTTCACTGGGAAAAAGCATGTACAGAAAACCTTAGAAGAGGTGTAAAGAAAGACAAGTTTGCAACCTTAGATAAGGAATTTTCACTATTAAGTCTACTTAGAATCTAAAGGAAGAGAAAATTAAAACTGACTAATAACACCTTGATGCCATAATCATCATCAAATAAACAAATTATAGAACAAAATATAATAAAACTTCTTTAGACCTTTCAGGCTTACCCATAAAAATCTATAGTCTAAATACAATTTAAAAGTTTAATATCAAAAAAGGAACTTATATGATAACCTTTGAGATTTTAGGAGCTAAAAGCCAATTCAAATTTTCCTGAGGAAAACTAAGATCTACAACTGAAGATCAGAGAGATGAAAGGTGCATGTTCTTAATTAAGTTGAAAGTGAATCTCTACTAAGCATAAAATGAGCTCATAGCAACATTACCCTACAGAAGAAAAAAAAGTCCACAAGAAGCCAGCAAGACTAGATACATAGCCAGGGTTTACGACTCGGCCGAGTCGTATCCGACTCAGCTGCCAACGAAACGACTCGGACCCCCGAGTCGAAGGGCGGGTGCCGAGTCGACCCGGGTCGGGTCCGACTCGGCACCCGTGAACTGAAGATAAAAAAAAAGAGAGATAGATCTCTCTCTCACGCTGCTTATCTCTCTCTCTCTCACGATCTTTCTCTCACGCCAGGCCTGCGAATCTGAAGCAGGAAAAAAAACCCGCCGTTGCCGTCCCCTCGCAGGTACTTCTCTCTCCCTCTTTCCATCGATCTCCCTTCTCTCCCCCCCCTCTGTCCCTCTCCCTCTCCCTCTCCCTCTCCCTTTCTCTCTCTGTTCCTCTCTCTCCCCTCTGATCCTCTCTGTCTCTTTGTCCATCTTCTCCCTCTCTGTCTCCGTCTCTCTCTCTCTCCCTTTCTCTCTTTGTTCCTCTCTCTCTCCCCTCTGATCCTCTCCTCCCTGTCTCTCTGTCCATCTCTCTCCCTCTCTGTCTCCATCTCTCTCCTCTGATCATGGTTCACAGTCGCGGTCTCGGCCGTCGACTCGGCAGGCACTGAGACGGATCGGTCTCGGCGACTCGGATCAGTATCGGGCGATACGCGCAAAACGCTACATAGAAAGCTCAAAAAATTCTGAAAAAATCACGACAAATCTTAAAAAAATGTAGACATCCACATTCATGTATCACATATCCAAAATATATCACCTAGCACACTAAACATAAAGCGAAAGTATAAATACACGCGTCGTCGGTATAAGCATATTAAAATACATGCACAATATAGTAAATTACACAAACTACATTCATAAATACATGCTAATGTAGTTATTTCCATATTGAATTACGATAAGATACAAAATCATCATCATAATGCCGAGTCGACTGAGTCAACTCCGATTCTCGGCTGAGTCGGCCTCCTCTGAGTTGAGTCGACCGACTCGTGACTCGGACTCGTCTCAGAGTGGGCCGAGACGGATACGACTCAGCTGACTCGTCTCCGACTCGGCCGAGTCTTTGAACCGTGCCTCTGATCCTCTCCCGTCTCTCTCTGTCCCTCTCTCTCCCTCTCTGTCTCTGTTCCTCTTTCTCCCCCTCTCCCTTTCTCTGTTCCTCTTTCTCCCCCTATGATCTCTGATCCTCTCCTCTCCCTCTCTGTCCATCTCTCTCCCTCTCTTAGGTTAATTTAACTTAATAAAATTTTGTAATTATATTTAAGTTAGGTAATTTAATAAGTTTATTGAAGTTAGATAATTAAATTAGTTTAGCTTAATCTAGTACAAACTAGTTTAGTTTAATTTAATTTAGTTTAATTTAATTTAAATTAGTTTAGTTTAGTTAAACTTAATTTAGGTTAATTTAATTTAACAAAATTTTGTAATTATAATTAAGTTAGGTAATTTAACAATTTTATTGAAGTTAGGTAATTAAGTTAGTTTAGCTTAATCTAGTATAAACTAGTTTAGTTTAATTTAATTTAATTTAATTGAGTTTAATTTAATGTTGTTTTAATTTAGTTAATTTAGTTAATTTTAGTTTTAATTTAATTTAACAGATAATTTTTCAAATTTCAGTATAGCTCCAAAGCAACGTGATATTGGATGGGAACATGGTACCCCTGTTGGTAGAAGTAGAAAACTTGTGAAGTATAATTATTGTGGGAAACAAGTCCATGGTGGTATCACTAGATTGAAGCAACATATAGAACATGTACCCGGTCAGGTGGAAGGATGCTTGCGAGTATCAAAAGAGGTATCTCAAATAATGAGACATCTTTCTGAAGGTAGCAAAAAAAGAGCAGCCATAAAATCTAAGAAAAAGCGACCTATGAGATCTTTAAGTGAGGAAAATTTTTATGATGTGACTGATAAAGATTCTGATAATGAAATTGAAGAAGTTGGTGGCTTAGAAGGAGTTAAAAGAAGACAACTAAACAAGCTATGAAAGAAAGTCGTGAAATGGTTTGGAGATCGGCAGAAGGAGTTGATATTGGTGGCAGCAGTTCGCAGCCTTCAGGATCAGGGATTAACCGTGGATTGCGTCGGAGTATGACTATGAGAGAAGTTGAATTCCAGCTCGTGGTGTTGATCCTTATATGTTCCCAACAAAACAAAAATTAATCAAAAGCATATTCTCAACTGAGAATATAAAAAGGTTGAAAAATCCATGGCAAAATTCTTTCACTATAATGCAATATCATTCAATGCAGCTGATAGTGGTACTTACTACCAAGCCATGATTAATACTATTGCAGAGACAGGCCCAAGTGTAAAAGGCCCTACAGGGTACCAGATTCGCACTCTATATTTAGAGGAGAAAATGAAAGTAATTAATATATATATTGCTTCAATAAAAACAAAATGGCCGCAGTATGGTTGCATGATCATGTGTGATGGTTGTAGTTCTCGGAATAGAAAGCCTATTGTTAATTTCATGATTTATTGTGATAGAAGCATGATCTACCATACTTCTATTGATATTACCAATATCTCGAAGACTGTTGATTATATATTCTCGCTAATAGATAAAGTTGTTGATAAAGAAAATATCGTGCAGGTTATAACAGATAATGAGGCAAGTTTCAAAGCAGCTGGTCACATATTGATGTAGAAGAGAGTATTTATTTTGATCTCCCTGTGCAGCACATTGCATTGATTTGATGCTTGAAGATATTGGCTATGTGAAATCAGTCAAGGAGACATTAGATGATGCTAATATAATCACATCATTCATTTACAATAGCCTCAAAGTGGTGAATTTAATAAAGTTATTTACCAGAGATGGAGATTTGTTGAGACCAGGTATAATACGATTTGCCACCGAGTTTATTTCTATTGAAAGCCTTATTCGCTATGAGCAAGATTTGAAAAGAATGTGTACGACTACCGAATGGCGCGAATTCAACAAGGAAAGGAGTAAAAGAAGTGTGCAAGATAAGGTTTCTAATCTCATTCTGACTGATCGATTTTGAAAAAAGGCAAGAGAGGTCCAAAACATTATAGATCCTCTTGTTAGAGTCTTGAAGATAGTGGACCAGGACAAGAAACCTACATTATCTATTATATATGAAGTTATGGATAGAGCAAAATTGGCTATAAATGCACCAAATAAGAACTGAAAGAAGTACTGGGATACCATTGATAGAAGATGAGAGGGACAATTGCATAGGCACTTGTATGCTGCTAGTAATTCGTTTGCCTAGAAATCATATTTGTTGACTAGAAATTGAAACTGTCATATCATAACAATCATGTGCTTACATTATTGCAGCATATTTTTAAATCCAGCACTCCAATATTCAAAAAACTTTTCTACACATCCAAAAATGAGAAACAGATTAAAGGAGGTCATTAAAAGATTGGAGCCGGATTTGAATAAACAAGCAAAAGTTATTAATGAGATAATAATAATAATTTATTTTATCGATATAATGTTATGTAAATATTAACACTTATGATGCGTATTCTCACAGATAAAATTATTTATGGATGGAGTTGGAGAATTTGAAAGCTCACTGACTAGAAGAGCAGTGCAACAATCTCTTCCAGCTGATTGGTGGATTAATTATGGCGAAGAAGCTCCCAATCTGTAAAATATTGCCATCAAGTTTTAAGCCAAACATGTTTTTCATCGGGTTGTGAAAGAAATTAGAGCACGTGGTCGCTGATTCATACAAAATTGCGCAACCTGTTGGCAATAAACAAGTTGCATAAACTAGTATTTGTGCATTACAATATGCGGTTGCGAGTAAGAAACTTGACATGCAAAAGCGACACTGATGATTATTACAACCCAATTGATCTGAACAATATTTTCAATGATGATGATATTTTGGATCAGTGGATTCGTGAGGGAGAACAACCGATGTTACCACCAAATGACTTAAGTTGGTTGGATGAAGGTATTCGTCGTAGTGACGAAAGTGGCAGTGATGGTGATGATGGCGATGGCGGTGATGGTGACGGCGGTGATGGTGGTGATGGTGGTGACAACGGTTATAGAGGTTGATGGGGAACCGGGCGGGATTCTCTCCCTAGGGTTTCTCACCCAAAGCACACAGGCTACAAAGCTTAAAAGCAATTTTCATTCATTCTAAAACTGAAAATAACAATACTAGTCTTGGCCTTAAATAGGCCTACATCAACGGAAAGATCCCATTACAACCGATATGGGACTAAAAGAAAACTACAAAACAGTGTTCAAAATATCCCCGATATAACCCCGATATTGCGCCGATATTGCGTTTACGGCACCTAGCCGCAATGATTTGGCATATCCAAACCGATATAGCGATTTTCACCCAAAATCGCCGATAAATCGACATGGACCCGATATATCGGCCGCAATTTCGGCGATTTTGGACCCGATATAGCGTTTTACACTCAATTTCTAGGTTAGGTATTTGGGTAATTCGAGCGATGTGACAATGTGGCATTTGTGAAGATTCTATACTCGGATAGTGATTATGTATTTATAAGCTTAATGCAAGTTATCGAGTTAAGTATATCTTAAACATATAAGTATGATGTTTTATGTAGCTTTATATAATTTATGCATATATTGTCTTATTGAGATGCAATTTAAGACAAGAAGATATGTATATTTACAGTCCGATTTTGACATCCGATTTTTGAAAAAATCCCCGATATGTCCCCGATATATCCCCATCCCCGATAAATTTTCCCAGCCGATGTAGCCGCTGTGGCCGCCATTTAGAACACTGCTACCAAATAAATAAAATTACAATAAAAGGGAAAAAGAAACTAAAACGAGCAGCTAATGTCGCTTGAATTTCCCAGCCCTAATCGAACCAAACTGAAAGTGTGCGATGATGCCTCCTGGTGTAGAATCGCAATCCGGAAGAGATGTCCCCATCATTCCCCGGGGTTGGAAAAAACTCGACTCTGTCGACTCCACGGCTCTCATAATGCTCCAGACGATCAGGGTCCAACTGTTGGAGTTCCTCTCGATTAATCCAAGTGTTATCAAAATCAGGTAGTCCTTTCCAACGAACCAAAAATCTGTGGTATCCACCATCTCTAGTAGAGACAATCTGATCATCAATAATTTCACCAATTTGTTCTACCATACGGGTGGGATGTATTTGGGGAAGAAGAGGTAATAAGGGTCTCTCAGGAGGTGGCTCAGGGAAGGTTCATCCAATAAAGGATTATCAGGGGAAAATTGGGCCCTTTATAAGCAACCAAATCTTCAATATTAAAAGAGGGACTAATGCCAAAATCTGGTAGGAGATCTACTACATATGCATTTGAATTAATTTTCTTCAAAATTTTGAATGATCCCGCACTACGTGCATGCAATTTCTTCACGGTACCAGAAGGATACTGTTCTGGTCGAATCCGAATCATCACGTAGTCTCCTACGTTAAACTCATGCGCTTTCCTGTGCAAATCTGCATAAGCTTTATAGTTTGCATTATTTTTCTGAATGTGATTGTTGATCTCCTTATGCAAGTCATGAATGTGTGATGCAAATGATGCAGCTGACTCAGACATCCTAGTATGATGGGGTGCCATGGGAATTAAGTCTATAAGTTGTCTAGGTTGATAACCATGCACTACCTCAAATGGACTCATGTCTATGGTTTTATTGACAGAACTGTTATATGCAAACTCAACAGTAGGTAACACAAGATCTCATGCTCTAAGATTTTCACCCACTAAACATCGTAGCAGATTACCAAGACTTCTGTTGACTACTTCAGTTTGGCCATCAGTTTGTGGATGAAAGACCATAGAAAACTGAAGTTTAGTTTCCATTTTATGCCACAGGGTCTTCCAAAAGTAGCTTGTAAATTTAACATCCCTGTCTGAGACAATTGTTTTGGGTAGTCCATGTAGCCTAACAACTTCATCAAAGGGCCTGTTTGGTTAAGGGTGGAAGTGAGGAAGTGAGGAATTGAGGAAGTAGTAATAATTCCCTTTGAAACTTGGGAATTGGTTAGTAAGTTTTCCGGTGTTTGGATGTTGTTGGGAAGTGTGGTTTGGAAAATATTTTGTCTTTTCCGGTGTTTGGATGGTAATGTGAAAGTTGAAGTGGAAAAGTTGACCACAAAGTTGACCGTAAAATAATATTAAAATAAAAATTAATTAAGAAAAATAAAAATAGACTATAATTAGAATGCAAGTGAGATTCATATGGTCAAAAAATTAACTGTTTTGTGCTACAATTTATTACAAATGTGATTTACATGACCACAAAATTAACTGTAGCACTCTGGAAGTGAGGAAATGATTGTGTAAAAGAGAAAAGATAAAAGGAAAAGAGGTTTTCTTATTTTCCTTTTCCGGTGTTTGGATAGATAGGGAAGTGAGCAATTATACTTCCCTATTTCCTTACTTCCGTCCACTTCCTTGCAACCAAACAGCCCTTAAGTAGATTGTAGCAACCCGAGATGCATCTGACGTTTTGGAACATGACAAAAAGTGAGCCATCTTGGAAAAACGGTCTACAACCACAAGTATGGAATCATGCTTCCTTGCTGTTTTTGGTAAACCCAGCACGAAATTCATACTGACATCTTGCCAGGACAGTTAGGAACTGGTAGAGGGGTATAGAGACCAGTATTTTGTTTTCGTTGCTTGGCGAGTTGACATGTACGACATTGACTAACAAGCCTTGCAACATCTCTTTTTAAGCTCGGCCAATAAAAACCATGTTCGACAGCTTCAATTGTTTTATTTCACCCAAAGTCTCCAGCAAGTCCCCCAGCGTGTAATTCCCATACCAGAAATTCTCTCAATGAGGTACGAGGGTACACAACAGACGAGAGCGAAACAAATATCCGTCTTTCAGAAGAAAACCATCAATCTCATGAGTCAAACTATCCCTTAAGACAGTGTATATATTTCCAAAATCAGGACAGAACTCATAAGTCTCTTTGATCTTCTCGAAACCAACCACTTCCATACTCATGACAGAAAGTAAAGCGCGACGACGGCTAAGAGCATCAGCGACCCTATTTTCCACCCCGACCTTATGCTTGAGGACGTAGGTGTAATCTTGAAGGAATTATACCCACCTACCATGCCTCGAATTTAACTTCTTTTGAGAGTTGAGATACTTAAGGGCTTCATGGTCTGAATAAATGACGAATTCTTGCGGTAACAAGTAATGGCGCCAGTAACGCAGAGCTTGCACTACCGCATAGAACTCCTTATCGTAGGTAGAGTACCGTTACTTAGCATCATTTAACTTTTCGCTAAAATAGGCAACGGGATGCTTTTCTTGACTCAAAACACCACCTATCCCAACGCCTGAGGCATCACAAGTAATTTCAAAAACTTTCGTGAAATCTGGGAGCCTCATAACAGGAGCTTCTGTCATTCTCTCTTTGATTTCCCGAAACGCCTTGGCAGCAGCTCTAGTCCATTCGAAGTTCTCCCTTTTTAAACAATCGGTAATCGGGGCCATGATCGTACTAAAGTTTCGAATAAAACGTCTGTAGAAAGTGGCTAACCCATGAAAACTCCTCATTTCTCGAATACTGCATGGTTCTGGCGATTCCACGATAGTTTTAATTTTATCGGGATCTGCGAAGACACCTTGTGAAGAAACAACCACTCCTAGGAAAATGACTTGATCGGTAAGAAAGGTATATTTCTTACGGTTGGCATATAAACTTTCCTTTCTCAAAACTACAGACTTGCGTGAGGTGATACCAGACGAAGAAGCATTGGAATCCATGTTTGTATTGGGTTCAACTAGGTCGTAAACTTTACCACTACGAGTACGCATGCACAGTTACTTTTCTCTCTCTTTTTTATTATTGTTATTATCTAAATGCTGAATTTATGATAATCTTTTTTTTATATATATAATAATGAATGCAATCTATTATTTCTATATGCCGCTAACAAACTCTAATGCAATCGTGCAGGATGATGCAGAAGATGCGGAGGATCAGCAACAATTCAGTAAAATAAAGCGCACAATAAGGCGAATGAATTTGCTAGTAAGCTCAAGAGTGTAAAATAGAGGCTGTGATGTAAAAAGAAATTGCAATTTAGGCCTCAAAATTTTGTAAAATATTAATTCTATGCAAAAGTTGATGTCTCCTATGTATTAGAAGTCCCTGAATTAATATTAAGATGATGCAAATAAAAGGCAAAGGAGATACAGATACTCACTATTTATGGACGGCAGATAATTGATGAAAGTATGATGACAGAATCAAAGTGGTATCCAAAATTTTAATTCAAAGGAATTTATACCTGAATAAAGATTACCTGGATAGTCGAAAAAGAGTCCCAATTGGACCCTGTCACTCGAAAATGCCCTAGCGTGAAAGTGCTTCAGGCTTCGGACTGTAGCTCGCGGATCAGTCGTGCTAACTCCACCAACTCAAATACAGCCTTAAGGTCTCTCTGCTCAACTTTGAAGTTGAGATGAGGGCGAGGGAAAGCTCTGGTGGGAAGAGCTCAGGTAAATTGAAGCGGTGACTTTGTGAAAGGAGTCCAAATCAATTGAACTTAATCCCAAATCAAAACTCCCAATTCAGTGCGTCGGATGTGAGTTGATGTCGAAGATGCAATCGAAGATGAAGACGGCTCGTGGTCTCGTTGTGTTCGCTGGTGAACACGAAGAAGCAGACCTGATTTGGATCTGTTCTCTTATCTCGAAGTGCGACGCAGGAAGGATGTAGATGATGTCGTTGAACCTCGAATTTGGTGAGGCGGCAGAGATCGCGTTGTCGCGGATAATGGAGATCTGGGTGTCGATCTGGGTGTTGATGAAGATGTGGATCTTGTCGATAGGGAAGGAGTCGGCGGTGGCCTTTACCCTTGAGATCTCCTGTTGGGACCGAACTGTTAGGATTGAGTTTGAGCTGGGACTGTCCAGAGGTGGCTCTAGTGCCTTGGTTCTTATAATCTGAACCTCGTTGATAGTAAGTTCCTCGAGACGCATCTAAGTCCCGAACTATCTGATAGGCGTGTTCTAAATCACTAATACCCCTTGCAAAGAGTTCCCTACGGAGGTCATCACGAAGGCCAGACCTGAACCTAGAGAGGATTACTGTTGGGGATTCATCGACGAACTCGCTGTACCGGATAAAGAACTCATCAAATTTCTCAATGTATTCCGTAGCAGAGCGAGTCCCTTGTGTTAGCCTGCTCCATTTATCAAAAAGTTGATCCTGAAAAGTAATAGGGAGATACTTCTGGCTTAACTTAGCCTTCATCTCATCCCAAATCCAGATCGGTTCTTGCCTCCTGAAGGCTATCAGTCTTTCAACATTAGACCAATATTGTCCCGCTTGTCCTACCAGTTTCATGGCAGCAAAACGGACTCGCCGCTCTTGGGACATCTCGTACCACTTGAAATAACGTTTTAGACTCATTACCCAATCAAGGTAATATTGTGGGTCTAAGCGGCCATCAAAGTTCGATACGGCCACTTTGATGTTTTTCAAGTACCGTTCATCCTCATCGTATCGATTATAATTCATGTTTATTCTCTCCTCTCGACGATTATTAAGTTGACGCTCTTCATTACGAGAGCCATCATGACGTTCCAATTCCAACCTATCCATTCTCTGATACCAATATGATGAGGAACCAGGCAGGATTCTCTCCCTAGGGTTTCTCACCCAAAGCACACAGGCTACAAAGCTTAAAAGCAATTTTCATTCATTCTAAAACTGAAAATAACAATACTAGTCTTTGCCGTAAATAGGCCTACATCAACAGAAAGATCCCATTACAACCGATATGGGACTAAAAGAAAACTACCAAATAAATAAAATTACAATAAAAGGGAAAAGAAACTAAAACGAGCAGCCTAACGTCGCTTGAATTTCCCAACACTAATCGAACCAAACTGAAAGTGTGCGACGACGCCTCCTGGTGTAGAATCGCAATCCTGAAGAGATGTCCCCATCAGAAGTGATAGCGGCAATGATGAAGAGACTCATGGTGTTGGTGGAAGCCAACGGGGTGGTGCTATGACATGGGATTCAGAATATTATGCCACACAAGATACAGATAATGGAGCCCGGGCGGGAATTTCGCAACAGCGTAGGCATTTGAATCGGTTGGTCGATTTCAGTTCTAGCGATGATTATTCGAGGGGACATGATAACTACTCACATGGTTATCATAGTCTTGAAGGCCATTTACAGGGGTTGGGTTTGACATCTGGCCAATATTCTGGCACTGATTATTCTAGCACTGGTGAATATTCTACTAGCAGCACTAAATATCGAGGTTTTGGGTATTATCACCATGAAGCTGATATTGCACAACCCCTACCGCCATATTACTCTGATGATGGATACTCTGGCCAATCATCTCAGCCTACAGGATCTCCCCCACAAACATATTATTATCCTTATGGAAACTATATACCTGGTTTCTATACTTATCGCGGGGATGAAGATAATGGTGATTTTGTGCCTCCTCGTAATTCAATGTGGAAATGACTATATTAGCAGGTACTTATGAATTATTTTGTGCAATTTACTATATTATGCATGTATCTTGATATCTTTCTACCGACGACGCTTGTATTTATACTTTCACGTTATATTTTGAGTGCTAGATGATATGTTTTGAATATGTGATACATGAATTTTTGATGCCTACATTTTTTTACGATTTGTCATGATTTTTTCATAATTTTTTTAGCGTTCGATGTAGCGTTTTGCGCGTATCGTCCGAGTCCGATCCAAGTCTCCGAGACCGATCCATCTCGGTGCTCGCCGAGTCGGCGGCCGAGACCGAGACTTTGAACCATGTACATAGCTGACATACTTTATTCAAATAAAAAAAGATGGTTTCCTCTCTAAACCAGACAAAATTTTTGCATCTACGTTAATCCGGCATATTCATACATTATCATTAAGAGATATTGCATAGCATGGTTTCAAATATCGGTCGGTTCCGATATATATCGGCAATATCATATCGGGTATATCGGGTTTTGAGGTACCCGATACGATATTAAAATATCAGGCTGCTATTGCCAATATACCTGATATTACCGATATTGACAATATTGATACCAAACCATTGGCCGATGCCAATACCGATATCAACATTTTAAACAATGTTGCATAGTATAACAGTAAGTTAAGCCAGAAAAATTACCAACCCTAGTGTACATATGTCATCTTTTATATTACACCGAGTAATGACAAAGAAGAAAAATTGACAGCAAGAAGAATGAATGACATCATAGAGTTACACTGCCGAGAATAGAAAACATTTATTAGAAAATATGAACAAAGCATCATAAGAGCAAAGCTCTAGAAAAGCAAGTACGAGATTAGAATAAAGAACTACCTTAAAAAGAGCAAAGTAAACATCCACCAAGCGTTTTGCTATCTTAGGCCCATCTCCTTTTTACTAAGAAGTATTTGACTCAAAAAATTAACCTGCAAGAATAGTTCATTTACCACAATCAGCCTTAGGTTAAATATTGGTTTCTTAGTAAACTTTGAACATGTCAGAATCAGAAGGGCAAGTATCCGGAGAGGAATATAAAAATGGAGGAGTACCCTAAGTTCATGCATAGAGATCAAGCAGTTAATGCAATATACAGCCAGTGGTATTCATGCAGGAAAGTGGGAAAAAAGCACAGCAGAATATAAAAACTGCAGAAAATCTTAGAATATGTTCATCCAGAATCGGCACAGAATAGAGATGTGAGTTCAGGATTTGTGTTTGGCTGAGGTGAAAGTATGTATCCCAATATTCTACATACTTTGACAGGGAGTATTTTGCAAAAGAAAGGAAAAGAAAGAGGGAAAAAGAAAAACTTTAAGATCGCCGGTACAAATAATGGAAACATACAGCTTGGTATTTTGATCGGAGTCCGATATGTGGCCTAAAGATAAAAGAATCCACCTCCTCGATCACCACTGCCTGTAAACAAAACAGGAACATAAGTAAATAATAGACTAATAAAGATTATTTATGTCAAGATACCCAATCATGTTATTCGAACATTTTCTAAGTATATTAATAATGATAATATCTATAAAATTATAAGCTATCTACATCATAAATATCACTAGTTTACTGACGACATTAAGGGAGTTTATTGCATTTTCACATTCCTTAAATCTCTTTTAAAAATAAAATTATATCAAGTTGAAGGCATGAGACTTCTCTTATTTTGTAGTGTATATATTGAAATAGAGTGTTGATAATATTAAGAAGAGAAGAAAATAATAAAATACAGGACATGCAATTACTAAAAGAAGAGTCTACAAAAACTGGCAGAAATATACTCTCTTCTGGTGTTGCTGAAAAATAAAGTGACACCCATTATAGCACTCAACAGCCACCTTTTACTTAACTGCACCAGTAATCAACTAAGGATATGGTGTTATAGTATTACAAACTACAATTATTGATTATTAAAAGATTGAAATTCTTCAAAGATTCACCAGAAATCAAAATTTACTTTTAAGATGACCCAAAAAGGCTCTCTGATAGCTCACTCTACCTTGATTGAAGGAGTAATATACTAATATCTCAATTATAGTGGACTACTAACAGAATTAAAAAACCAATGTCCCTTTCACTACATCATAATGTGGGTTACACATATAATATATGGATGTAAATATTAGAATAGACAGGAAACCATCTATTACATAAAAGAAGAAAATTATCAACCCCACTAACAGAACTTTAGCTAGTGTTTAAGTATATCCACCTCAGTCATTTAAAATCGTCGTCATCCAGGCTGTTTTATAATCAAATGAAGTTACTTATGATGTTAAGATCCTGGCAACTGCCAACAGGTTGACACAGTTAAAGATCATGTCTGAAAGGAACAGAAATACTTGGTTAAACATCCCACGCCACCATAAGCTGCTGAAGCTAATCCTATGAAGATAACAATAAAAGAGAAGAGTGGGGGAATAATAAAAACAAGGGGGAAAGTAAATGAACAAAGGAATGAACATGGTAAAATGTTTAAAGGCAAATCTCTCAATAGATAATATCTAATTTATGGTGTATCTTGCTGGTAAGTAAGTAGTACCAATTTGTAATGTTATGGAATATTTATTCTAGTTTTCTATAAACCTTTCTAGTGTTCTAAATTTTACAAAGTTCCTTCTAAGAGATTCTGCTTGGCCAGCTTTTATCTATGCTACAAAGTTGAATGCAATTCTCTACAGCAAATCTACAATCCTACACCCCCCCCCCCCTCCCCTTCCCCTGCTAGACTATTTCCACCAAACCAAGAGAACCAGGAGGATAACAACTAGGGGTGGAAGTTGAATGACAAATCATCAAATAATGTAAATTATTCATCTAATTATTTGTGCAAATTCAATTCTGATGGTCAATTAAGTATAAATAAATAGTTTAGTATCCATAATATAAACGAATCAAACAAGATTATTCAAATATGAATATTTGATTTATTTTCTTATTGAATTATTCATTGAACACATGTGCATTTTAACAACCTAAATTTACCGTACAACACAGAAATGTGTATGTGTGTGTGTATATTTTAACCCCCTATATTTTCTAATCAACAGTCAAATTTAATTATTTAATGATTTTTTTATTGAATAATCATTTAGTTCAAATACATTCTACCCTCTGATGTTTTATGTCATTACATATATAAATTCAACAATTATTGATCATTATTGAGCTTAAAATATGAAGGGGAAAAAAGTGAAACAAATAAATCTGAAAACAAAATTTTTAATCAAATATTCAAAATTTCAAATTATGGATTTATACCTAGAAATAAAAATCCAAATACAATTCGCATATTGTCAATAGAATCAAAGTATTTAACAAATAGAAAAGACAAATTAAATAATTCTCAAACTATTCAAAAATTAGATCAAATACAGAATATATTTTAGTATACAAGGAAAATTCAAATTTGATTAAAAAAGATATTCAGATTGGATTTGGATTCAAGGAAGCAAACTCGATTTGATGAATTCGAATTTGAAAACTTTAGATGAATCCAAACATGAATAACTTAATAATCGATTCAATTTAATTCCAGCCCTAATGACAACTGGTCTCTAAGATTATGGTCTGTTCATAGTTTTCTTCGCTAGGATTATGGCACTAGCTAAGAGAGGGTTTACATGGGGTCGATAGCCGTCATAAAACTTCTTCTGCCAAATCTTTCTTGATGAGCTAATTCCATTTTGATGGGAAAAGGCTTATGATGATGATCCTTCCATGGGATTGAATAGATTGTGCGTTATAGGAAGGACCTAGCACCATGAGTTGTATTCAGAACAATACAGATTCAAAAGGGCAAGGAAAATAAAAACCCACCATCACTACCACTAATAACAAGAAGATAGTCGAGTATTATGAGAAGGGGAAAAATAAATCTAGTATTGTCTTTCCGTGACAAGTAGAATAGGCATTAGGAGCCAAAATGCTAGGTGGGCCTATTAGTACAAGGAGGTAAAAGGATGAAACAATATTTACAGCTGGTGTGTTACTCGCGTTACTTTACAAGGAGTTGTATGACATGTGCATACTTATGGAATGAGTTTTATAGGTATGAATAAGATAGTACACTACATGGTTGAAGCTTGCAAGTACACCTCATATCCCAAGGGCAGTAGAAAATCTTTTAGAATATTGACTTTCCGTTGAGAAAGGAAGATGCTAAAAGTGGTGTTATGCAGTACTATCTTTGAGGTTTCTTTTGACCTGTCCATTTGTGACCACACAAGACAATGGCAAACGGTAAAATCATAGGTGTCAGTGAAAGCGTGTCAGCCCCAAACGGCTCTAGATCTGTCCCTTTAGCTGTATCTATCTTGATATATCTATGATTGGACATTCAGCATAACCTTTACTATTAGGTATCAATTTGTATCTTCACCCATCTTTCCGGACAGCAACTTCTGGCTAATCTTGGATAAGCATTGTAATGGGCCTTCAAGTTCTTCATAGAAGATTTGATTAGTACCAAAAAAAAGTTCTTTATAGAAGCCCATTAGTTAAATTTTGAACCAGAATTATATAAAGGAGAATTAAACACAAAGTTGTTTGATAACCTTATTTGGATTTATACCTTATAGGGATGGGGAAATACTAGAAAATTACCTTCATATTAGGATGTGCCGATAAAAGACATGACAATAGATATCCAGCACTAGATGCTGCCTTCCTCTCTGGATCTCCTAGCTGCATGTGGTCAACAAATAATCATACTTTTGCACTAAACTTGCAGAAAACAGAACTTACTTCTGGAAGGACTGACCCTCATATTTGAATGAAACAAGTAAAATGCTTAGAAAACATCAAATATATTAAAGCCATATTGAGCATCACAAACATCATGAACATATGAAACAACAACACAAAATAAACTAAGAACAAGAATAAAGCCAAAATAAACTAAGAACAAGAATAAAGCGCTTGCTCAACAAGCTACAGTGCAGGAGATCCCCTTACTTTATTCACAAGAGCAGAAAGCAATCTGCGTTCTTGTTCTGATTTACTTTTCAAAAGGATGAAAACTATCTGCAGAAACAACCAAAGGAAGAAAAGCATTATCATTAAGTGAACTTGTAAGTCCAACAAGAATACTTCTATTACCATTAAGGAAACCATGTTAGAATGGAATATTTCAAAAAGGAATCAATCAGTATAACACAGGCGCCCACGATGTTTGTCACTTCGCATTCCCATCCATAAGTATCTCTTCCCCTGACTGTTTGTGACAAACAGAATAGAAGAAAAATACAATATTTAAAAATGGAATCAATCAGAGTATATAACACAGGTGCCAGTGACGTTTGTCACTTCACATTAGTACCCAGAAGTATTTCTTCTCCTGACCGTTGCGACAATTGACCACCCTTGACTTCAAAATCTACTACTGGAACCAAGGGTTAGATCTTGAATGGATGGAACAATACTTCTATGTTACTTTGCAGTTGAAGTGGGACAGCAAAGCATGGAGAAATAGGTTGTTCAAATAACAGATACAGCACCCTCATCCAAAACCATTTTAAGACTTGAATAAAGTTCACATTCTTGTTACATCCAAGGCTAGGGAAGATCCTGATAGAGACTCTTAATACAGATTTAAATGGTTACAAGTTGCATGCCAATATTCCACTTTCATAGCTCAATAGTCTAAGGCCACTTGCAAATCTCATCTCCAAAGAGATTAAAATTGTTATTCAAAGAGTACCAAGCCTATCCATCAGGGACAAATCCACACACCACAAACAAACCCAATAAAATAAGTGGCATATATATACTAAGGTAAATTCCAAAATCTATAATTCAGAACATAAATCCTACACGTGAGTACAGAAATTTTGCAGAGTCAGAACCATTTGGTTCATAATTACCATTCCAACAACATCAAATGTGAACAATAGTATCCTGATACTGTTTCTCACTGGTTATCAGAACTTAAACAGCCTCACTAGTAAAAAATCTCTAAAACATCAACCATTCAATGAATTCGACCATAGAAACAAGGGTAGAGGTAGCTTGAGAGTACCAGACGACCAGTGTTACCTGTAGATGGGACACGAGTGTTAAATGGGATGTCAGTGTTGTGTGTTGAAATGGCGTGCGCGTGTGGGGAAAGTATAACTAGTGTGAAATGGTAAATAACTTGTCTATAACGTCAGCATAAAATTCACATGGTGGGGTATCCCATGAATGGTTGAATATTCGTTGTGATCTCACATCCTCAAATCAGCGATAAAGAAATTAAAGAAGTTCAGAAGATCTCCCTCATAAATCAAATGGTTTCATTATGATTTCCATATCCCAAGTATCAGTGATAAAGAAATTAATCATGTGGCTTCTAAATAAATGGTGCTTCAATAATAGAATCAACTAATCATGGACCCTACCTAAACAATGCCCCACCATGTTGGCTATATCATACCATAAAAAGCAACCACTGTCAAAAGCTCTTAAATGTCAAAAACAATTATTCATCTTAATAAGGCGTATGACATGAGTCAGCCAGGCGCATGCAATAAGGTTAAACTGAAGGCAACAAGTGATGAGCAACATTGATGGCAAGGTTAGAACCTAGTATGAAGCAATGTAAGCAAAGCAAGCAAGCTGCGGGGATTTACGATAATTCTACAGCTAGAACACGCATTTATTTATTTTTTTTGTGTGTGTGGGTGTGGGTGGGTGGGGGGGGGTTGCTTGGGGTCCTCACACGTGGTGAGCCTCACCAACAGCACCAACAAGACTCCCAGTCACAGCACCACGGTTAAACATGTTCTGAACACATCTAAATAAGTTCCATATCAACTATACTCAATGAGTCAGTCGCTTATACTCTTCTAGTTGAACTTTTTTCCCTTAGTAATATGAAGTTATAAAAGCATTCAATGTTGACTAGCTAGGAAGGATACATGCACGAAGAAAAAAGGGAGGAAAAAGAATCCAAAAGGAGATGGCCTTTCTCCCTCTCTCTGAATCTCTCTCTGAGATCAATACCAGCATTTAGTTTAAGGTTTTCCTTCCTAAAATTCCTCTCTTTTATCTTCATGTTTTACTTACAATATGTACTTTAAGTAATATTTTCTTCACTCTTCACCTCTCGTTTCTCCTGTTTTTATCTCTCTTTTTATTACCTCTTATCTTCTATTTTGATATATTCTCTTCTTCTTCTTTTCTTGCATCTTTATTTGTTTATTAATTAATTTTGTTTGTTTGTAGTAATTTAATTGAGCCACATTGAATACTTCTATAATTGTACATCTTTTATTTCATAAGTATAATAAATGTTTGTTATAATTGTATATTATTTTTATCTATAAGTATAATGGATGTTCCTTATGCGTTAGCACTTCGTTTCAATTAGAGTATTGCCTTTCTGGCAATTCACCTCAGGCAATAGAAGGCTAGTATTACTTGTTGCCTTTTAAGACTTAGACGCTAGTAGAATCTATGCCTTTTCATGGGCTTGAGCCTGGCTACCTTAAAAGGCACCTAGCAGAATATGCAACAAGTCGGGGCTCATGGCACCAAGGCACTTGATCAACTAAGTTTTATAAAACCATTGATTCCCTCACCAATAATTTGGAAACAACTCAATCAGGGTCGATGCCAATGAGATGGCATTTATGAAACTTTGTCAATCTCTTCATGAAGCATCCCAACTGAGTCGTGCTCCATACGGACCCTATTTTTTTTTATGGGAAAAGGCTTAAAAGGATGATGATAATGAAATGATTGTATATGCATGTCCCACAAATTTAGGACTTCACTCCTATTTTCATAATGCCCTGTAACAAATTAGGACAGGTACTAGCAATCGGAAGAGTGAATTACCATTAAAGAGAGTAGAAGCACAAATCACCGAAACTTATACGTAACTCTTAAATTTTTCTTTTCTCTTTGTGCTTCAATTCCAAATTTAGAGAGGTATTTGAGAGCGGTTTAGGTTCTAAACTACATGGTAATAATGAGTCGATAATTTTGGATTCTTTTATTCAAATTTTGCATATGGGCGCATATGAGCCGGGTAAAAAAAGATATATAAAGAAAAATAAGCAGCTAGTCCCCGCTCAAAAGATGCTTTCTCAGCGAGTAGAACTTAGCTATTACAGAAAATAGTTAGAAGATCATAACGTTGTCACAATTCAGTGCATGGAGAAAGGGCTGGAAGATGGAAAGCTCAATTGTCATGAGAAATAGATGCATGAAATAACATATTATAATCAAATAAGACTTCTGAGCAGCAAGTAAACTTTTGTGAAACAAGTATGAAAACACTCTATCAAATGAACAATTAGAAGGACAAAAATGTGAGAATTCTTTTCTAAAAAAGGCAAGTTTTTATATCACGAAAGGCAGGAATAACAAAGAAGTTACAATGACCTTCATTGCTTTGTCTTTGAGATTAGGTAGCTTATCCTTTAATGCCTCCTCAAGTGCAATGACAAATCGTTCATATCTGTAATGCACATTTATATTAGGTATAAAAAAAAAATTAGACAATATTTAGTGAGGATAATTTATGAGCAAGTGCATATATGCCAGTCACAAAGAACAAAACAAAATTACTTGTAACAAGAACATATGCTACATCGGGCAACCAGTTCTGAATGGTGTATTCAAGCTATCCTATTTCAATTGTAAACATCTCAGATAATCATAGTTTCATTCCAGATTTTTATGTTTCTGTAATTTGACACCATGCAACATTTCCACCACTCAAGTCTGCAAAAGTTAGTGTGTGGAGTACATAATCTCAAGAATCATCAGAATTTGACCATAGATGGAAGACAAATGGGTCCCATTTAGCACAATGCGTTGTATGTGCGTGTTTACACTATGTTCTCCATCAACGTTGTGGGGTAAACGGTAAGTAAAAGGAATATACATAACAAAAAGATAGCCCTAAGGCAACATGAATAGAAGAAGGAATAGAATGTCAAGTTTTTTTTGTTTTTTTTTTGGAATATAGGCCATAGCCTGGTGCAAGCGGGATTTGAACCCCAGACTTATTGCCAACTGCAAAGAGGTTCTACCACTTTGTTACAGTGACACTTGCTTATGTCAAGTTGATCACCACAAGGAAAATAATGTCTTCAATACAAAAAAAAAAAAAAAAAAAAGCCTAGATTCATAAATTTTTCCAGCAAGTAAATGCATCATCACTTTTAGAATTTTCTTTAAGTACTGATAAAACAAAGCAAACAATAAAAAGAATCAGCTCAAGTGAATGCTATTCAGCAGGAATTTTAAAATCTGTGGAAGCAGATAGAAGAAACCTTTGCTTCAAGCATTCTTCCCAGTGCCAGAACAATAAAAGAGAGAAACCATCTTTTGTTTCAGGCAAACTATCCAAGGGCCGTTGGATGAGAAATTTCAACTTGCGATCCGGTAACAACCTGCCAAACAAACATACGAGTTAAGTTGTGCAATAAATGATGATTATTAATTGAAAAGAAACAAATTCACTATTCACAGGAAGAAAAGCATCATAACCACCAAGCAGATAAGAAAATTAAAGAAAACTTGCCAATTTGGCAATAAGCATAACAAGTTTAATTGAACATTTGTACTCACCTCCAAGCAAAATGAAAAAGGAGCAAACATCAATCTTAACCAAAAGAAATGACTGCTATTGTCTGTATGCGTTCGACTATATGAAAGACAATTAAAACAGGAAATACTCATGCTACGTGACTTGTAACATGTTGTGTAAAACTAATAACCCTGTTGAATCTCCACTTTGTACTTTATATAAGCAAGACAGCTAGGGAACCTGCATATATTGTTACTTTGCATCTAATAATTACAAAATTAACAGCTATTTAATATAGGATGAACACGTCGAAAATAACCATTTGATGGATGACTTGGAAGTTTTCCAATTGCATAACTTTTATCCATATATGTTTCATGATGTGTAGGCTAAGAGAACAGTTCGGATCACCCACTGAGGTAGCCCACTATGTAACCTTGTAGTTGGTAACAAACTTTAAGTTTGGTCCTAAGGAACAAATAAACCCTACACAGACACATGTATACATATACATATTTTTTTTTGTGTGTGTGTGTGTGTGTGTGTGTGTGTGTGTGTGTGTGTGTGAGAGAGAGAGAGAGAGAGAGAGAGAGAGAGAGAGACTTGACTCAATTTTGAAGCAAATCCATCCCATCCAAACTCAATAATATGTCCAAATTCAAAGATCCACTCTATTCAAGTTTTTGATCTAAATCATGTAGAGGGCATAAAAACCAAATATTATGTAGTTATAAGTTTTCAGGAGAAATGTGTTTTACCCCCGGGAGTCTCACTGCTGATGTGTCCTACCCCCTTGCTTTGTTTTGCTTTCAATAAACCTCCTATCAAAGTTCCCCCTCACCTTTACCCCTCTGCTCACACAAAAAGGCAATACAGGGTACGAAGAACTTTGTTATCCTTGTATTGCCACTCTGGAGTGCGTTAGAACCTGCAAACACAAGCGGGTACCTGCCTCACGTGCAAAAAGAAGGGCAGGCTAGGAAACTCTTCCACCTAAAAGTTGTCAACTTGCAGTATCAGGTTGTCCACCTTTGTTGTATTAGAGGATTTTCTTTAAGGAAACCCTTGGAAAATGCTAGGTTTTGTGAGATTTGAGGTTGCAATAGCATTTAATGCTGGTATTCCTAATATTAGACCTCTAATATGCTAATCATACAAGAAAGTGTCTACGTTTTTCTGATAACCACATTATAGTTTATCTAACTTTCTTTTGTACAATAATTAATTAGCAAAAAATAAGAGATTTTTTTTAATATAGGAGGGAAGCTCACTTTTTAGGTGGAGCAATTAGAGTGCCAATTTTTTTTTCTTGTAAGCACATTCATAGTCTTCTCCCTTTTTCTTAGGCTATTGCATTTTCTTTTCCTTATAATTTTGATTTACTTACTTATTTTATTGCAATAGTGTTTCCAATAAATGTTCACACTATTTGAGAACAACAAATATATTGAACTATAAGATAGAAAGTTTTATGAAAGGTAGACATATTGAACTAAAAAGTAGACAACTTACAAAAAAAGACATATATACTTATCTAAAAGGTAGACAGCCTGAACTAAGAGGTAGATAGTTTCATGTAAAAGGCAAAGGTAGACAGTTTAATATGAAAGCAAAACATATTGAAATAAAAAGTGGACAATTTTATATAAAAGGTAAAATTACTGAACTAAAAAATGAACAGTTTTATATGAAAGGTAAACATACTGAACTAAAAAGTGGATAGTTTTATATCAAAGGTAAATATACTGAAGTAAAAGGAGGACAGCTTTATATGAAAGGTAGACAATACTGAACTAAAAGATTGAACACTTTTATATGAAAGATGGACATATTGAACTAAAAGATTGACAAATTTAAACCAAAGGTAGACAAACTAACCTAAAAGATCACATATTGGATTAAAAGATAAAACAATTTCAAAAGAAAGGCCGATATACCATCTCAGGGTAGATAGATTGAACTAAAAGATAAACAGTTTCATATAAAAAGTAGACATACTGAACTAAAAATTCGAAAGTTTGGGAAGAAAATCAGATAGCCTAATCTAAAAGGTAGATACACTAAATTAAAAGGTAGACAATTTTATGTGAAAGGTAGACACGTTGAAATAAAAAGTAGACAGTTTAATAAAAAAAAACCGCTATACTGATCTAAAAGGTAAATACACTAAATTAACGGGCAGACACTTTCATATGAAAGGTAGAACTGAACTAAAAAGTAGATATTTTAAAATAAAGAAAGATATTTTACATATAAATATAGTTATTTAGAAATAAAGATAGATAATCTAAATTAAACGTAGATACTTTATACGCAAGTGTAGACATTTTAAACACAAATTTTAAAATAGAAATAGATAGCGTACATGTAAATGTAGATCATTTAAAGATAAAATTTGACAATTTAAAATAAAGATAGATGTTTTTTATACATATAAATATAGAATTTTAAAGGCAAAATGGACAATTTAAAACAAAGGTAAAAAGTTTACATATAACATAAACATTTTAGAAATTAAATTGATAATATAAAATTAAGATTAAAATATGATACGATGAAAAAGATAGATAGTTTACAAAGAAAGGTATACAGTTTATGTAAAAAGCAGGTCAATTTGTACAAGAAAGCAAAAAATTTAGATAGAGGTAAGACTTTCATCCTTCTTTCCTTTAAAGAAAACCGATTAAGTGAAAACTTTCAACAACTAAAATATTACAAAAAGTGCTCTTTTCAAAAAGAACACTTCAATTTTTCACCAAATCCATACTCAATGAAAAAATTAAGAGTTTCTTTCTAAAAAGAGACATCTTTAGTAAGCTAAATGAAAAATTATAATCTAACGACCAAGAACACATTGTTGTTCAATGCAATCAGTAATGAAACAAAGGGAAGCGAGTCGGAGAAGATAGAGAGAGAAGGAGAAAAGGTTGAATTATGTTTTTATCTTTGGGGTTTTTAAGATGAGAGATGGATAAAAAGAGAGAATGGATTTTTTTGGTTAGTTTCTCAATCTGAGAGATGAAGAATGTGAAAAATGAGGATGAGATTAGGATGAGTAAAAACGAAATGTTTTGGGTTCTTTTGGATTAGAGATATAGAGAAGACGGAAGAAGAACAAAAACTTTGTTTTTGGGTTTCTTTTGAGCAAAGATATAAAGAAGATGAGAGAAGAAAGAAAATTTTTTCGGGTTTCTTTTGAGCAAAGATATAAAGAAAAGGAAATAGGTTCTTAGTAGGGATGAAGGAGAAGATAACAAAAGACGCTGAGAGTGGGAGAGCACAACGGGAATTCCGTCCCACCTAAATGCACCAGCTCATTCATACATAAGCAAGGGGTGGGACAAACAAAAGATCATGAGGGGGGCTTTTGGAGAGAAAAAAAAACTATGATGGGAGGAGGGGTCACAGGCCATTCAAAACCTAGGGGGCAAAGTTGTTCGTAAATTTTTTGCCTATTCATCGAGTAGGCATAAAATAGACGACCAAAAGTAACAAGTTATTCACTTTAAGACTAGAATGGTCGAGACCTAACAAAAAGTGGTGTAAGGGTTTTTAAGTGGTTAGATCATAATCAAAATTTTGGTTAAAAATTTGCACCCTAAACCATAGATCAAAGCAAACATGCTATTTACAGCCATCCATTTTGTATTACTTAATGCATAGGTGAGAAACCTCAAATTCTTTTGAACTTTATTTATTTATTTTAACTTTTTAGGCATTTTACACGTTGGAGATTAACTTTAACATAGTAGATTTTGAATTTGATTTTCGTCTCTTTTAGTTTAAATGGGAGGATTAACTTTTGAATCCTTTCGGAAGTAGCCAAACTTATATGTATGCATGCATGCACGTACATGGATAATATTAAGAAAACTAGTATCGATACAATACACAACCACATGAACTAAGCATAAATACTTCAACAAAGGAAAACCTCTAATGTCTTACATGTATTGGATATATAGATAAACCAATCCCCTACTTGACTACATCTCAAACACACCTTTGCATATCCAAAAATTTAAAAGCTAACTCATTTAAGACGTATCAAATGCTTTATGATATTCATAGCTTTTGATATGGTTTTTGTTTAGAACCTAATTACTACTTAAATAATGCTTGGATGATTGGCTTCATGGTTCATAATAGCTTCGGATGCATTTTATCATACACGCCTTCACTCTAATAAGAAATCACGCGCGTTTGAGCAATTTTACTTCATATGAGTTCCTCAAACCTAATAATTTGATCTCAATTGCATGTATATTAAGCCTTCTGATGTTTAGTTTTTTATTTTTACGGAAGTATAAACACAAGTCATATACACAAAATATTTCTTCTTAGGGGATCTTAGTCAGAAAGTTTTCTGATAACGTTGCAGCGTATTCAAAAGTTAGCTGTTAGGAAAATGTGGCTATAACCAGAGTTTTAAAACCCAGCATTAGCCATCTGTTGATTCTTTGAAGTCATATATTCGTTTGTGAACTCACAAGAGTCTTTTTTCTGTAGAGACATTGATCAGCAAAATAGAACTGGAAAAAATGTGTTTCTAGAACTGAAGTGATTCTCCTCTCTTGCTCCATCCAATGATCCTCTTACCTCAACTCTCTCATCCCTATCCTCTCTCAATCCATCCAATACATTAAGCGAATCATACCTCTCTTCACCTCCTTCAGAATGTTCGACACAACCAGACCTCAAAATCCTCCTTTCTACTTGTTGAACATCCCTTTCTTTATTCTTGATCCAATATAAACCATATTCTGAGGCCATTATTTATCTACATCTTAGATTCAAAACTTCAATCATCCTTGAACAATCAGAATAAAGTAAAAAAACATTGGTGTGATTCACCAATTTTTGGGATGGATATAACGTGCTACAGAAATTGTGTAGGGATGTTGGGTATTTGTATTTATATCTTATCTGAGACTATGTGAGGGCTTTTCAGATGGGTAAGAGAAAGGCATGGCCGTCGTATATCGGGAAAGCATTTTGATGAGCATAGATTAGAAGAGGCCAAACTGTCCTTAACCAAAACAGAGAAATTAGCTGGAAGCCCTCAAATTAAAGAGAGACAGGGGATCCAGAAGGATGCAAACCTCACAAAATAAATTTTCGTGGATGTATTGCTTCTTTCTAAGAAAATAATAACAAACTTAACATGATAATAAGTACAGAATGTATTGGAAAATATTATAGCAATCATGTATAATATATTGAGATAGTAGTATACAAGTTATATGTTTAATGGTTAGTCATCGGAAGCTTATCAAACTAAACGTTTTACTTATAAAAAAATATTAATTGGTAATGTATATTAATAACTAATTCCTGATATGAAAAGTTCGTTCTATTTTCAGAAACCCATTATAGGTGTATCGTCAAAATCAAGATCACGCGGAATTTGAAACCCCTGTGCTTTGCTTTAAACACCATCTGGTTTTGAAATCATGCACATTATTTGTTTCTGGAATCGATTTTGACTCCCTTATGGAGATCAAAAAGCCACTAGAAGAGATGAAAAGAGTATCTTGTTCAATGTTAGTAGATAAGCTATTAGTTTGTGAGTCAATTGCTAGTTTAAGTCTTTAGATATTTTTATTTTATTTTTTAGAAATTTTCTGTGATTTTCTTGGTTGTTTAGAGCTTCTTTTCAACTTGGCAGTATATATGTAATTTTCAATTCCAACCCTATATGTTCATATTAGGATTGTCGGCTAGAATTATTGAATGATATTACTTTTTATTGATTAATGAATATTGTGGAAGCTTTCCTCCAATGTTTTTTATTGATGCATTATTGGGTGTCAAATTCATCTCTAGTATGATGTCAGACCTAGGGCATGAAGCCCCTAACAGAAAAATGTGAAACCTCCGTCTTTCTTCTCTCTTATTTTGTCTTTTGCTTTTGTAGCAATACCCTAGCCAATAAAAACCTCATAAACTTGCACTTTCCTAAAACCCTAACTGAAGCCCTATTTTTCTTATTTTGTTTTTGTACTTCCATGTTCATATTTGACATTTAAACCTAAACAGCCTTGCCTAATGTTCTTCAAGCAACTTTTATACTCTTTGTACTCCAACCCTCTACCGGATCTAGCAACATTTACAATTCAATTTCATCCCAAAATCCTCTCCTAAAATTCACAATTAACAACTCTAAAACAAAAAAAATCAGTTTCAACTTGGTTTTGCGTTAGTTTAGTATCACAGAGCAAGTTTACCCAGTTTCCATAGGGTAAAATTATTATGGTTATGACCACATGGACTCTTGTCAAGACCCATCATAAGTGCAATGTAATATGTAAGATGTTCAATGATCGATATGAGAATAAAGATTGGAGTTTCATCTAGAAGATTTCTTTTTCTTTATTTGACTTGACGAATAAGAAGATGTGCTTATATGCCAATATAAGTTAGTTGGAGAAGCTCTTTTCTCATGGAAGCACGGCTCAAAGACTCGGCCAAGTCGGAGACGAGTCCGAGTCACGAGTCGGTCGAATCAACTCAGAGGAGACCGACTCGGCCAAGAATCGATCGTGACTCGGCCGAGTCGACTCCGATTCTCGACCGAGTCAGCTCGAAACGTATATTCACCCGTGACGAACGGGTATAAAGGAAAAGAAAAAAGAAACTTACCTCTCTTTCTCAGATCTGGAAATCGCCGTCGATGTTCGATCG
The DNA here is from genome assembly GCA_038442645.1 of Agave tequilana. NCBI lineage: Eukaryota > Viridiplantae > Streptophyta > Magnoliopsida > Asparagales > Asparagaceae > Agave > Agave tequilana. The sequence goes on from JAVJIF010010070.1 coordinate 169,598, forward strand.
TCGCCGCTCAGATCTGGACTCCTCCGCCGCCCGATCGCCGCCGGCCGCTCCTCCCCAGGCCCAGGTGATGTTCCTCCCTCTCTGTCTCTTTCCCTCTCCCTCCCTTTGTCTCTCTCTCCCCCCTCTCTCACCCGCTCTCTTTCTCTCTGATTGACAACTTTTGGAATGAATGAAAATTGCTTTTAAGCTTTGTAGCCTGTGTGCTTTGGGTGAGAAACCCTAGGGAGAGAATCCCACCCGGTTCCCAGTCATTTTGGTATCAGAGCTAAATCCTGATCTTTTTCACTTCTTTCACAAAACCCTAGCTTCCACAAAAATCTTTTTTTCCTCCACCAAAACCTCCACAAATTCCCAAAACCCTAGTTCTTGGAAAAAAAAAAAGAAAAAAAAAAAAAAACCCTAGATCTGGAAAAAGAGAGAAACTTTTTTTTTGAGATTACTGTTCCGTGAACAGTAATCACCCGATTACAGTTCACGTGAACAGTAACCCAATACTGTTCGTGTGAACAGTAAACGTGAACAGTACCCCCGATTACTGTTCACGTGAACAGTACCCCCGATTACTGTTCACGTGAACAGTAAACCCCCCCCCCCCCCCCCCCCCAAGTTCTGGTAAATCTCTCTCCCACAAAAAAAAACCCAAAGCTTGCCCGTTCGGAGTCCGTTTTGAGCTCTGTTTGAAGCATTGGGTTCGTGACAGAGCCCCGGAGCTACTAGATAGATTTTCGCAGCATTCAAGCAGCAGAGAAGACCTCCACAATCCCTGTTTGGTGCTGCTATAAGTCCTACAACAGTCCGATTTGGGTCCAGTTCGAGCCTTTGAGATTCTTGGGTAATTTTTGAGCTTATGCACTGAAATTTTCCTTATGGGATTTTATTTTTGTGGTCAATATATTCATACTAATGGTGATCCAAAGGAAGTTGAATGAAAAATGTATGCGGCTGTCCCGACTTTTCGTGGTTTTTATGACCGTTACGGTTATGAAGACTGGGAGAGCAATCTTGAAACTTTCTTCAATAATTTTTCTCTGACATCTGAGCAAAAGTGTCTTTATGCCCGAATGAAGTTGGTGGGAGAGCCATATTATTGGGTAGAGAACAATGATAAGTTATGTCGATATTGGTTTCTCTTGCAAGACTTTCTTCGCGCTCGTTATGCTCCACCCATTTCTTCATCTGAGTCAGACTATAAAGAGCCTAATGTTGAGCAAGAGCCCGAGAGCTGGTCAATCACAGATCTCTGCACTAAGATTCGGGTGGCCGTAGAAAAACTTGCAGCAAGTCAAGCTGCAAAGAGGGACACAGATCCAGAGCCTTCAGACCTTGTCGAGCCTGTCGTTCTCGAGGAGGCAGGGTCAGAAGTTGTTGCTGAGTTGGAGCACGAGCCAGAACAAGATAATGCAGCTAAGATAGGGCCCGAGCCAGTAGTTGTTGATGAACCCGAACCAGAGTCAAAGATAGAAGAGCCTCTTCCTCTTGTAAAGAACTCAGTAGATCTATCAGTGGAGCTTGCCATGGAGCTAGTGACATCCACACCAGCTATGAGGGTTCCAGTGTCCCAAAGATCGCCGGACTTGTACGATCCTTTGCAGATCTTCCTACAGGAGACCGAGTTACAGGAGGTCAGACTATTCATAGTGCGAAGTATAGTTGATTCAGTTCTCATTCTGGAGGATGTGCCTGTTTCTGTTACCTGCGCATTGCTTGAGTTGTCATCCTTTATAACAAATCAGTCACAGAAGCCAGTCCCACCTACACCGCCTTGGTTCAGCCTTGATGCACATCTGCCGGGTCCACGGCCACCACCATGGCCCGATTGAGAGTTGAGATCTGCACTCGACAGGGTCGAGTTTTCCCCAACCCCGAGAGAATGATGGGGACATCTAGTAGTTTTTGTTTGATTTAGTTGTTGGCTTATCTTATCTTATTGTAGTTTGTTTAGTTGGTTATTATTGTTGGTTGGTTTTATCCCATATCGGTTGTGATGGGATCTTTCCGTTGATGTAGGCCTATTTAAGGCCAAGACTAGTATTGTTATTTTCAGTTAATGATTGATAATGAAAATCGCTGTTTGAGCATTTTGAGTAGCCTGTGTGCTTCGGGTGAGAAATCCTAGGGAGAGATTCCCAAACCCTATCTTGGGAGAAAAATCTTAGGTTGAGATTTCCTAGAGTTCGTCCCCCATCACTCTCCCTTTTTATCTCCCGTCTTTCTCTGTCTCTTTCCCCTCCCCCCTTTCTCTCCTTGTTTCTGATCTCTCCCCCCTCTCCCCCTCCGAGGTATAAGAGAAGCAGATGATGGTGGTGATGAAGATGTGAGGGTTTTATCCAATTCTAGTAGTGATGATGGTGAAGATAGTGATGATAATAATGACAGTGATGACAGTAATGGCGGTGATGGCGGCAGTGGTGATGATGACAATAATGAGGGCAACAATAGTGCTGATGGAGAAACTTATAGTCTTGAAGGTCATATGCAAATGTTGAGTTTGACATCAAGCCAACAATATGATGTGACATATGTCCATGAATACAGACTACAACTTGAGAGATCAACGAGCACTAGTATCGGTTTATCTACTTACCGCAGAGATGATATAATGATGATTTTGTGCCTCATCGCAATTTAATGTGTAAATAACTACATTAGCATGTATTTATGAATGTAGTTTGTGTAATTTACTATATTGTGCATGTATTTTGATATACTTCTACCGACGATGCGTATATTTATACTTTCGCTTTATGTTTAGTGTGCTAGGTGATATGTTTTGGACATGCGATACATAAATGTGGATGTCTACATTTTTTTAAGATTTATCGTGATTTTTTCAGAATTTTTTGAGTTTTCTATGTAGCGTTTTGCTCGTATCACCCGAAACCGCTTCGAGTCGTCGAGACCGATTCGTCTCAGTGCCCGCCGAGTCAGCGACCGAGACCGCGACTGTGAACCATGCATGGAAGAAATTGTCGACTTTGGTTACACATCAAGATTCATCTCTGAAATGAGTATATTCCTTCTCGCTATAGCTTGTTGCCACTTTCATCACCATCATATCATCATCATCGTTACCATCACCACACCTTCATCATCCGTGTCAAAGATATCAATCACAATCATGCCTCCCTAAGCATCTTCATTATCCAAGCTCCTACCAAACAAACATGAATCATTGGAAGAGTTGCAAGAGTTTTTTTTTCCCTTTGTTGTATGTATCTTTCATCATTGAAAGGACACATTTTGCTATCGATTGATACGCCCCTCGTCTTCTCCAAACCAGCCATTGCGCTCACATAAAGTCTTCTTTGTCTGTAGAGGTTGAACAACCCCTCGTTCAGACCCCCCAGCCTCCATCGATCGCCACATTACCAACTTCATTATTGTTCATTTTTAAAAATTCAATCATCCTCTGGGTCTAAATGGCATTTTACTACATAGAACAAAAGGACGGCCAACATTTACTCTTTATTTAATGCTCAGTGTGTCATTGATCTCACCTTCAACAATTCTAGAATTGATGCCAGCGACCCAATCACTTTATTACAGCCTTTCGCATCGACACATCTTGAGAAATACAGTCCTCTTCTAGCTATCTTGATGAAGATGATAAGCTTGAAGAGAGAACAATTGTTATGGCATAGGTTGCCATCAGACTAATTCAGAGGTATCAAAGACAACATGAAGATTTTCGTGTCATTTCACAGGTTATGTCTGTTAAGTAAAGTCATTAATATTTGGGTTATTGGGTGATTACCCATCTTCACCCATATACCCTCCTTGTTCTCTATATATATCTTGTAACTCTCTTTCATCAATATACACAATCTACTTCAGGGTTTTGTTACTTGACGAGGTATCAGGGCAACAAAACCCTAGCCGTCATCTTCCTCCCCTTCTTCTCTCAAATTTCTGCCTGCTCTGCCCAAATCTCTGCTCTGCCGGCCCTGCCCTGATCTGCCTTGCCCGGATCTGCTCTGGTTAGCCCTGCTCTGCACTGATCTGATCTGGCCTGATCTGCGTCTGCTCTGCCCTACTCTGCCCTGCCCTGCACTGATCTGGCGTGATCTGCCCCTGGTATGTCCCTGGTCTGCCCTGCTTTGCTCTGCCCTGCTCTGCACGGATCTAGCCTGCCCTGATTTTCGCCTGGTTCTGCTTTTGATGAGACTATGCCGCCAGCAGTCCAAACTATTTTTTACAGTTGATCTGGATCTTTTGATGTTCTACAAGCCTTATTTGGTGAGATCTGCTCTGTGTACTGCTTAAAATCAGATTTTTACATCTTATCTGATTTTCTTAAAGCTCTATATGCCACTATCTGGTACCTGCTCTTCTTCATTATCGGCTGTTTATTACTACTACTAGCTATCTTTCTGGTGATTTCTTTGACTGGATATTATGTCTGAGACTACGAGTTCATCTTCTACCATGACCTCTTCTTCAATGGCTGAAACTTTTGTCCCCAAGATAATGTTGGGGACTACAGTGAAGTTAAATGGCTCCAACTACCTGCATGGGCGCAGGCGTTCCGCATATTCATTGGCGCTCAAAACAAATTAGCTCACCTCCTACAGCCTCCACCTGCTGATACGGATCCCGCATATGTGACTTGGCTTACTAGAGATTATTCCATGATGACATGGCTTCTTAACAATCTGGAGGAAAAATTAGTGGTAGTGTCATATTCCTGCCTACCGCTAAGAACATGTCAGATACACTGAAGGTCATGTATAAAAATGAGAAGAATCCCTCGAGGGTGTTCGAGATCTATAAGCGCATGTTTGAGCTCAAACAGGGAGACAGATCTGTGCCTGAGTTATATGGTGAAGTCAAAGGTCTGATTGATGAGTTAGAGATGCATCAGCGGTCTGTTACTGATGCGGCAACTCTGAGAGAGTATCGTTAGGATCTCGCAGTGTCAAAGATTTTATCTGGCTTGAGTCCCACTTTACGATCCCATGTGCGGGGTCAGATTCTGGGAGGAGATAATATTCCCACGTTGACTGCCACTTTCTCGAGAGTTATGCGAGTATCCACTGGTGCTGATGTTACCTTTGCACCCTCCATTGAGCAGTCTGCCATGATTTCTGGTCGTAGCCGTGATTTTGGAGGACGAAGACGTGGATTTATTGGAGGTGGACGTGGCTCGTATGGAGTCAGACAACGTGCTTCTGAGAAAGACCCTCGACAATACAAGCACTTTGAACGCAGTAATCACATCTCCGAGAAGTGCTGGGAGAAATTTAGTCGACCTGAGTGGGCACAGCTATCTGAGTCAGATTCTTCTGCTCCACGTAGCACTTCTCAGGACTATTCATCCAATTCCACCACTATTCCTGGATCTTCCACAGTTGTAATGACACAGGAGGAGTATGATCGACTTCAACAGCTAGAGTTCTCTCAGACCAATCTTTCAGCAGCTCATACATCTGCTTCAGGTAAGCACATCTATATTGCCTCTCCTCAAAAGCCCTGAATATTAGACTCTGGAGCCTTATCCCACATGACAGGTATTACACAAAAGTCCGTTTCCTTAAATATGTCCACTGCCCATCCCTCTATTAAAATTGTTGACGGTACTCATTCACCTGTACTAGGCAATGGGGTAGTTCAGGCTACTACATCCTTGATCCTTACTGATGTCCTTTATGTTCCACGTTTTCCTATTAGTCTCTTGTCTATCAGTCAACTTACTAAACAAAATAACTGTAAAATAACATTTTTCCTTCTCATTGTGTTTTTCAGAACCTGTCAACTGGGAAGCGGATTGATTCGGGGCATGAGCGAGGAGGCATATACTATTTGGACGATCGAGTGACCCCTACAAGCTTGGTTGCAAGTCAGCCTGATCCGGTTTTAATGTGGCACTGGCGCCATGGTTCACAGTCGCGGTCTCGGCCGCCGACTCGGCGAGCACTGAGACAGATCGGTCTCGGCGACTCGGATCGGTCTCGGTAACTCGGATCGGTATCGGGCGATACGCGCAAAACACTACATAGAAAGCTCAAAAAATTCTGAAAAAATCACGACAAATCTTAAAAAAATGTAGACATTCACATTCATGTATCACATGTCCAAAATATATTACCTAGCACACTAAACATAAAGCGAAAGCATAAATACACGCGTCGTCGGTATAAGCATATCAAAATACATGCACAATATAGTAAATTGCACAAACTACATTCATAAATACATGCTAACGTAGTTATTTCCACATTAAATTGCGATGAGGCACAAAATCGTCATCATAATGCCGAGTCGACCGAGTCAATTCCGATTCTCGGCCGAGTCGGTCTCCTCTGAGTTGAGTCGACCGACTCATGACTCGGACTCGTCTCGGAGCGGGCCGAGACGGATACGACTCGACCGACTCGTCTCCGACTCGGCCGAGTCTTTGAACCGTGACTGGCGCTTGGGTCATCCTTCATTACAAAAGATTCGGTTTATTATTCTTGTTGAGTCATCTATCTCTTCTTTAGGTTGTGACTCTTGTGAGTTAGGTAAGCATCATCGTGCTACCTTTCCGAGTCGAGTCAGTAGTCGTAGTAGTTCTCCTTTTGAGTTGGTCCACTCTAATATTTGGGGTCCTAATCATATGCCCTCTATTAAGGGTTTTAGATATTTTTTGCTCTTTGTTGATGACTTCTCTCGCATGACGCGGTTGTATCTCTTAAAAGAGAAGTCAAAAGTGTCCAGTGTAATTGAGTCTTCCTTTAATGAAATAAAAAATCGGTTTTCTACTTCTATTCGTGTGTTTTGTATTGATAATGCCCTGGAATATATAAAAAAGGATGTATCTATTTTTTGTTCCAAAAATGACATTATTCATCAGACCTCTTGTTCTCATATATCCCAAAAAAATGGAGTTGTCGAAAGAAAACATAGACATATCTGGATGTTTCTAGAACATTAATGATCCATATGAGTGTTCTGAAATATTTATGCTCTGATGTTGTGTTAAGTGCTTGCTATCTAATTAATAGGATTTCTTCTGTTCTCAATAAAAGATCACCGTTTTCCTGTCTCTATGCTAACACAAAAACCCCTTCTCCATGACTCCCCGTGTTTTTGGATGCACTTGTTTTGTTGAAGACTTGTCTTTTGGGCTAGAAAGTTATTTCCTAGATCTATAAAATGTGTATTCGTTAGATATTCTAGAACTCAAAAAGGATACAGGTGCTATAAGCCCTCCACCAGGAAGTATTTAGTGTCTGCTGATGTTACATTCTTCGAGTCTATTCCATATTTCTCTACACGGGTTCCTCTCACCGTATTTGATATTGTTCCTCCTTCACGGTTTGTGCCATTACCTACACCTGTTTCTACTGTTTCTTTACCAGTACTGCCAACAAAAACTAAAGATCCACTGCATCAAAGGCAGTATGAGATTTCATATATGTCTACACTCATCGCCCAAAAGTTCCTACCTCTGAACTTATTCCAGCTATTCCTTCTCTGATATACGTTCCTACCCCTCCACCATCAGCTTCTCTCTTTGATCTTGATGTTCTATTACCCTTCGAAAAGGTAAACAGTTTTGCACGGATCACCCTATTTCTAATTTCGTCTCTTATAATAACCTAAATCCTACTTTTTACCAGTTTACTCTCTCTTTGTCTTCTGAGTCTATACTCAGATCTTCTACAGAGGTTTTATTGGTACCTGCCTGAAAAAAGGCTATAGATAAGGAGATAGAATCTCTTACTTCTGGAGGAACTTGGGAGTTGGTTTCAGCACCAACAGATGAGGTGATTGTTGGTTGTCGCTGGGGATTTACTCTAAAGTAGGGGTGAGCATCGGTCGGTTCGATTCGATTTTTGCTAATTTTTGCAAAACCGAGCCGAACCGATTAGACTTAGTAACCGAATGGACATAATTTGGTTCGGTTTTTCGGTTAAACCAATATATTGCCATCATTTCTTGTATTTTTTAATCATCATTATATTATCATCCTTTAATATTTTATTCTCAAATATCCATTACCCAAATTAGAAATAAGAAAAGATCCTAACCTTAATGTGAATTGAAAATTTCATATTCTAAAACTTTTACATTGTATTTGATCTCTTATATCAAAGCTCATATAATTATTACTAATTTTTAATGATAAGAATGAAAAAAACTATATTAATATAAGTATTATTCTCAATTGTGATGTTTTACTTAACATAATTTTCACATATTCAACATAAAAAAGATAATAATAGTAAAAGTAATGAGATAAGTTTCCACCAGTTTTTGTTGTGAACTATATGATTCACTAAATTGAATTTGAGTAAAGTGATATATAGGGTGAGAGATTTGGTTCGGTCGGGTTCGGGTTTTGGAACACAAAACCGAAACCCGACCGAATTAGAGCTGTTCGGTTCGGTTCGGGTTCGGGTTTGGTTCGGGTTTCGATTTTTTGTCGGTTATTTCGGTTATAACCGAACTCTGCTCATTCCTACTCTAAAGTACCACCCAGATGGTTTTGTGGATAGATATAAGGCCAGGCTCGTGGCCAAAGGGTACTCAGATATATGGCACCAACAATTTTGAGACGTTCTCGCCAGTTGCCAGAACGAACTCTATCAGGACTCTATTCTCTATTGTTGTTAATTTGTCATGGCCATTATTCCAGCGAAATGTCAAGAATGCCTTCTTATATGGGGATCTTCAGGGGGAAGTATATATGGAGCAACCTCCAAGTTATGTTGCTCAGGGGGAGACTAAAGTCTGTCGTCTAAATAAGGTTATATGTGGACTCAAGCAGAGTCCAAGGGCGTAGTTTAAGAAGTTCAGTCTTACCATTTCTGGTATTGGCTTTTGTCGATGTCATTCAAATCATTCTGTCTTTGTTTGGCGTACAAAATCTGACATTGTAGTTCTAGTCGTCTATGTTGATGACATTCTGCTGACTGGGAGTGACTTGACTGGGATAGTAGAGACTAAGATGTATCTCAAGCGTCATTTTGTGATCAAGGACACGAAATGTCCAAAATACTTTCTGGGAATTGAAGTTGCACATCAGAAATACAGTGTACTTCTCTCTCAGCGAAAGTATGCTTTGGACCTTCTAGAGGAAACAAGTTTTTTGGGATGCAAGCCTGCTAATACTCCAATGGAAGCCAATGTGGATTTATGATTTGATGACAGTCATACACTTGATGAACCAGGAAGATATAGAAGATTAATTGGGAAACTAATATATCTTACGATGACTAGGCCGAATATAACCTTTGTTGTAAGAGTTCTGAGTAGATTGATGCATCAGCTCAGAGAAGCCCATTGGTTAGGCGCGATAAGGACTATAGCTTCCATCCAGAGTTGTCCAGGAAAAGGGTTGATATATAGGAAACATGGACATGTACGCATTTTTGGATACTCTGATTCAGGGTATGCTGGAGATCGAGGGGATAAGAAATCTACTACTGGTTATTGCACTTTTGTTAGAGGAAATCTGGTGACCTGGGTCCTGGAAGAGCAAGAAACAAAATATTGTCCCGCTCGAGTGCTGAATCTGAGTATAGAGTTATGGCTTATACGGCATGCGAGATATTGTGATTACAAAATTTACTGATGGGGCTTGGTTTCAGACAGCCGGGACCCATGCCTATGCCTTGTGATAATCAGTCTGCCATCTATATTGCCCAGAACCCAGTGTTTCATGAAAGGACCAAACACATTGAGGTCGATTGTCACTTTGTAAGAAACGCTTGGACCAAGAAGGTGGTTATTTTCCAGTTCACATCATCCTCGAAGCAGTTAGCTGATTTACTTACTAAAGTCGCTCACCTCTGGTGTTTTTCAATCTTTGTAACAAGCTGGGCATGTTGGATGTCTATGCTCCAACTTGAGGGGGAGTGTTAAGTCATTAATATTTGGGTTATTGGGTTATTGGGTGATTACTCATCTTTACCCATATACCTTCCTTGTTCTCTATATATATCTTGTAACTCTCTTTCATCAATATACACAATCTACTTCTAGGGTTTTGTTACTTAACAATGTCATTGTTGTAGAGATTGCTGCAAGTAATAATGTCAAGAAAGGTTCAAATTGTTGTGGTTCACAATTGAAGCATTCCAGTAATCCAATATGAATTTGTTTCGATTATATCTTAATTTGGTTATATCTTCATCCAGATTTACCAGAGGCGAAATTGTTCAAGCCAAGGAGAATTAATGAGGTTGAAGAAGTCGGTAAAAGAGATTTTAAGTATGAAATCATTCACTGATGAGTTTAAATTGTTAGTTTTTGAGTTAAATGATAACTAATGTTATTAAGTATTTTATTTGATTTTTATGGGAAAAAATTGGGGTTGTTTTGAGCCTTTTTCAACTCAAAGGTGTTTTTGTAGTTTTTTAGTTCTGACCCTATACATGTTCATATTAGGGTTGTCCGCTCGAATTGTTGGATGATATTGCTTTTATTAATTAATGAATGCTCTGGAAACTTTCCTCTATTGTTTCTTTAATGTGTGATGTATTATTATGTGTGAAATCCATATCTAGAGGTATGGGAGGTGTGATTGTGGATCTATCACGTGAAGCCCCTTACAAAAGGTGTTAAAACCTTCCTATCTTTTCTTCTCTCCTAGTTTTTCTTTCTTTTAGTAGAACCCCAGCCAACAAAAAGCCCAGCCAACAAAAAGAACATAAACGTGCACTTATTTGAAACCCTAATCAAAGCCCTAAATTTTCTATTTCACTAATGTAATAAGTTCAGATTAGATATCTGTTCAAAACAGCCATGTTTAATGTTCTTCAAGTAACTTTTATACTCTCTTTGCCACATCAAGCAACCCTTTACAACAAAATTTCATCCCAAACCCTCTCCAAAACCCTAAATTCACATATCAACTCATCTGAAACAAAAGAAAATTTCAGTTTATGGTTGGTACTCGACAAGCCCTCCACCCCACCCACCCCCGCCCAACACACACACACACACACACACACACACACACACACACACACACAAAGTTGTATCCAAGCCATTTTATTTCCTTTTTTAAATTTTTAACATATACATGTGTGTGTATTATAGCTGCAACATGTCCCCATTGCCCTGCAAGTGGACAGTCAGCAAGTCTAATCCATTGTTCCATTTCCATTACAGCCACCAAACATGTTCCTATCATTATGAAAGTTGACACCTAGCAAGTGTTACTAATTTCCACTATTAATTTCCACCTAGATTTTGCCAAGAAGACACTTTTTTCCTTTTAAACATTTAAATTATAATACTCAATCCATTCACTTTGCTCCCTCTTCGCAAGTCACAACTTTTGCCAAGAGAATTCTTTTGAATGCGTAAGAGATGAACATGATTCACTGAATCCCCACTCCCACTAACGCCATAATCGATTATATCTAGCCTTTCAATTTATCAAATCCCCACTTTCTAGATGTCCAAAGAAAGAACAAAAAGCGCTCATAGCATGGAATTTCCATATAATGAAACTAACTTACAAAAATTATCTTACAGTTTATCATGATTAGTTAGAGCTTGGAGGTGATACGAACATCAAGCCATGTGTATGACACGTGTATTACCAATAGAGAAGACGTCTTGTTCCATTTCCCAGTAGTAATAGAACTTTATGTAAATTTAGTTTCTTTATTTTGAGTTTCCTTATTAGGGTTGTATTTTTATTAGGAGTTTAGTTTCTTTATTTTGAAATTGTAACTCTATTTTGATTAGGAGTTTTAGTTTGAGTTGCATTCAATTTTATACAAGCTTATAAAAGACCTCTTGTATTAATCAATGAAGACAATGAATTATTATGAAAATTTTCTCCGAATTTGTGTGAGTTGTGATCTCTCTCAAATCTCTCTGTGTATGAAACCTTTACACAGAAACCCTAGATTAGTGGTATGAAACCCTAACTAGCCTATTCCCTTCTCTATCTCTTTACCCTCCTCCAAACCCTAGTTGTTTATCCCCTCTCCCAAAACCCTAGTTCTTCTATTCTATCCATAATCTCAATCTAGTTCTTCAAATTTATCACCACAACCTAGTTCAATTCTCATCACAAAAATCTTAGAAAAAACATAAAAATCCAGAAAAAAATATTGCTATAGTGCAGCTATAGTACCGGATCTGATACAATGCTACAGTATCAGGAACCCGCATGAACAACAAACCCGCAATGCAAAACAGACCCGTTAAGGTCTCAAATTGATTTTCGAGTCGTATATTTTTCATCTGGAGTCCAAATCACGCACAATTTGAAGCGTTGCATTCGTGAAGCGACCTCTACACATCTTCAGTCATCACAAAGACACTGAGATCACATATGATCCTCAGTAAGTACATTTCTAACCTCGATCAGTTATTTCGAGTCTGATATTTAATCTCTGGATTTTTATCAATTTAACTGTTGTCCACAAACGCGAGATTGTGTGTATTTACTTCTCTTTAATTTCATAATTTCTTTATTTGTAGTAGAATCTTTGTATGTGTAACATAGATAATATTGTTAATTTATTCTTGAATTGATATTGATTAGTCTATGCATGTTATTTGATCAACAATTTGCTAGATTATTAGTTTTAATCCTTTCCTACCAATGATCGTTTCATGTTGGTGAAGCATAGTTTGAGTGTTTTATTACTGATTTTCACACACGCATACTCATTTCATATCAGTTTAGTATCAGAGCACAGTTAGGTAGAATTTGCATATTAGTCATATTTATTTGCTTTCTTGTATTTAGTTTAGATTTTATTCAAAAAAAATCTTTCGTTTTCACATCTTGTAGACACTTGTTAGGAAACTTTACCGCTTTCTTGCACTTTAAAAAATAAAATAAAAATTACAAATTTCACACCACCACCACTATGGACGTATCAACTTTTGATGGTCGTCTAAATTATTCTGAATATTTAAGGGATCCTTAAGTTTTTTTTTTAAATTGGCTACAAAGCATGAACATGTACTTCAACCGATACTCACTTTCTGAAGCTGAGAAAATCAAGTTCGCTATCACGAAACTGACTGGACAAGCTAGCCAATACTAGATGAATTTGGAAAGAGATAGGAAAGCCCGAACTCAACGACCGATTGAAACTTGAGAATATATGAAGGACAAACTCATCACTAAATACGTGCCACCATATTTCTACAATTTAGACCTCCCCCATCTGTTCAGCCTCGTAGGTCTAATGCACTTTCATCCCCACCAGCCAAATTCACTCTCTCGAACCAAACCAAGGAGTCTCAACGAATACTTAATGATATCATGGCTAAAATTGAAAACCTACTCCGAATCATGAATTCTTTCAACCAAAACTGGAAAATTAATGTTCCTTGTGTGATCCCCATAGTTAGGAAAATCGAAGAAAAGTCTGATAACAGTAAAAGCAAGAAACTAAAAAGGACTTTTCTAAAATTAGTCCACAATTAAGTATTACAAATGCCTAGGTTAAGCCCATTGAAGATTGTCATCAATGACGCAGTTCTCATTAAAACACCTAGCTTGATGGTACTATTTCTCCGAAAGTTACTCATGTGATCAAGGAGTTTACTGTCACCCGTCCTTTCCCTTTCCTGAACTGTCAACACCACCTTCTCTGCCTCATCTACTACTGTCATTACCTATTTTGGTCACCAATCCCTTCCTCCCTACTGCCGACACCATCCTTTTTTTCTTTTATGGCCTATGTTAAGTACTAAATTAAAATTCTGCACAGACCTTATCCCCATAACCGATCAGTATCAAGTCACTGAGTCTGCATTATCTTTTGTATCACAAGTGCACAAACAACCCACGAAAATCAGTGATAAAATTGCACAAAACAACGCCAACCATGGGCATACGAGCTGATGATAGAATAGATTAAATACTTTTAATGTTGGTGATATTGTTCAAAAGTTGCATGCTTGTAGTTCTCATCCATTTCAAATCTTGATGAAATTGAACGATGGTATTTATGTTATAGATCTTCTTATAGATTTTTGGCATCTGTTCTACTTTTAATATTGACCGCTTAGTGGATTATAAAGATCTTATAAATATTATCCCACTTGTTGATGAGTATGAGCCTATTTTCAAGAGCCCATTTTCAAGAGCCCCTTCCTTTCACCACTACCAGATATTTTACCCTATACAGCATGTCAAGTTGATAAATTCTTGAAAAATAAAATTATCACCACCTAAGTTGGTGGGATTCGAAAATCTGATTTGGACAAGAAAAGTACCAATTGATGATACATGGCTAGACCGAACTGAACTACCGAAGATTGATCATGAAATTTTGAAACAATATCAAAGCACTTCCATTTCTAACTCGACGGAGTCAAGTTCTCTCCAACACAGGGAGAATGAAGCGAATATCAAGATACATGTATGGTACGTGTATCATCAGTTGAGAAAACAACTTGTTCTAGTTTCTCAGTAGTAATAGAACTCTATGTAATTTTAGTTTTTTTATTTTGAGTTTTCTTATTTGAAGTTGTATTTTTATTAAGAGTATAGTTTTTATTTTGAAATTTTACTTCAATTTTGATTAGGAGTTTGAGTTGCATTCAATTTTGTACAAGTCTATAAAAAAACCTCTTGTATCAATCAATGAAGATGAATTATTATGAAGAATTTTCTCCAAATTTGTGTGTTGTGATCTCTCCCAAATCTCTCTTTGTGTGTGAAGCCCTTAGAGAAATCCTAAATTAGCGGTCTGACACCCTAGCTAGCCTATCCCCTTCTCTATCTCTTTCTCCTTCTACAAACCCTAGTTGTTTATCCCCTCTCCCAAAACCCTAGTTCTTCTATTCTATCCATAATCTCAATCTAGTTCTTCCTTAAATTTATCACCACAACCTAGTTCAATTCTCATCACAAAAACCCTAAAAAGCATTAAAATCTAGAAAAAGTATTGCTACAGTGCAGCTACGTTACCGGATCTGCTACAGTGCTACAGTACCAGGAACCCGCATGAACAGTAAACCCGCAATGCAAAACAGACTCGTTAAGGTCTTAAATTGGTTTTCGAGCCATATCTTTCTCATCCGGAGTCCAAATCATGCACAGTTGAAGCGTTGCATTCGTGGAGACGATCTCGATCAGTTATTTCGATTCTGATATTTAATCTCTGAATTTTTCTCTGTTTAACAGCTGTCCACAAACGTGAAATTATGTATATCTACTTCTCTTTAGTTTCATAATTTTCTTTATTAGTAGTAAAAAAATTTGCATGCGTAACATAAAAATATTGTTAATTTATTCTTAATTGATATTGATTAGTCTATGCATGTTATTTGATCAACAGTTTGCTAGATTATTAGTTTTAATCCTTCCCTACTAACGATTGCTTCATGTTGGTGAAGCGTAGTTTGAGTGTTTTATTGCTGATTTTCACACACTATACACGTTTCACATCAGGAGGAGAACATTCTTGGAGGCATAATAGAGTCCATGGTCAAATTATGACAAATAAAATCTTGACCATATATAAGCTTCAAAAAGAGAAAAGGGAACCGCCAGTAAGCATAGATCTCCAAGAACATAAAAGAACCAGTAACTAACATTACATGAAAATAGAAAAGAAAAACAAGGTGAATGTTAAACTTAATTACTTAAATTAGGAGTCTTTATGTTATAGGAGTTTCTAAGTTATTATGAGCCATACTCATATTACGAGATTTATTTGTAATTCTATAAATAAAAATTATTGAGGGAGGAATTATGAACTTTCTCTATCTCTTCCCTCTAAACTTCTGATATGGTATCAAAGCAAGGTTCATGATCCGCAAAAAAAAGTCATTGTTCATTGTGAACAGTAACCGAGATGGTATTGTTCATGATAAACAGTAACATCAAGTTACTCTTCACACAGTTACTGTTCATCTAGAAAAGAACTAGTTGCCTTCAAGTTTTAAAACCTTAGACATCTCCATGATCCAAAACCCTAGTCATCGTCCACTGTCAACTGCTCTATTGCTTCCCACCACCAACTATTGTTGTTATATTCCGCAACCTATGCTACCTCTGTTCTTTTCCGGTCGTTCTCTCCCGGCAACCCTGCCACCCTCCTTGTTTATCTCTGATATGTCTTGCCCGAGGTCCTGTTATGCTTTCTAAGGTCCTACCATGATTGCTAGGTTCTGTTGTGCATCTGATGTACCAATCTAATCCTCCTCTATTATTCTATCTGAACACCTACAACGTGAATTATTAATATTCTCTATAACTACTATTGATTTCTAGCTTTTCTATGTGACTACCTCTATGTTGTAAAGTCGTTTTGTCCTTCTACTACTGCTACGTCAAGTTTCTTCATTGGTGTTACTGCTGCAACAAGAAGTTTGTCATCTTTCACTGAGTCTGAAGATCTCTCAAAATCTCTTTTACTGAGTTTGAGGATCTTTTAAAATCTCCACTCCTATTGAGTTTGAGGATCTCCCAAATTCTCTCACACTGACTGAGGATCTCTCAAAATCTCCATTTCTACTAAATTCCTAATTCTATTCAAGGAGATGAATACGACCTTTCATGTAGCCTTTATCCAAGTGTTCGGTTCAACTGAACTTCAGTTTGCTTCGATTTGCAACTTCGACTTTAAACATTATTCATTCAATAATTAGCATCAATATTAGGAATTTTACTTGTTTTCTGTTTAGGAAAACTTTGTTTAGGAGATGTTTTACTAGCCTTTGTAACAAGTTGGACATGATTGATATCAGTGCTCCAGCTTGGGGGTATTAAACTTAGTTACTCGAATTAGAAGTCTTTATGTTATTAATTTATTAGTTTCTAAGTTATTATGAGTCATACTCATGTTATGAGATGTATTTGTAATTGCCTATAAATAAAAAGTATAGAGGGAAGAATTATGAACTCTCTCATATCACTTTCCTCTAAAATCCTGATAGTGACAACATAATAATTTAATTCCTTGTGGAGAGTCCATGCTGACTAAAAATAGCTAGATTGGAATTTGGAAGAGATTTTCCAGTACATAATTTAGATTAAAAAAGTTCATGTACAAAGGAGAAAGCATTTAATACTGGTAAAGTCGGATAAAATGCTTCTTGCATAAACTATTAAGATAGATATTATCAAACCAGAGATTGGCATGTAACAATGGATGGATATGCTCCTTACCTGAGCAAGAACAACTCTTTTAATGCTTCAAATCCAGTAAAAGCATAACGTTTTCCTACTTTGGATGTTACCATTGCTGCATACAATAGAAATCTCCCTTAGTAAAAAAAAAATAGGGAAATATACACAAATATAAGCCAAAAAAATGAAACTAATTAAAGATGATTTTTTAAAAAGAATATCATAATTTGAATTTGTGCAATAACTTGCTGGAGATCCAAGAACCAAGAATCTATAATGGATCATCACTACGAACCAAATAAGCGATGATAATAGAGTATGAGAGAACTCCCCAGTTCCCATGTGTGCGCCTCCTCTTTTTATAACAACATGTGTTAACATGAACAGGAAATTAATTACATGTAGGACAATATTTCAAGGACCCTTCTGTTTCGATCTCTTAAACAGCCAGATGACTATCAACTCTACTATGGTTCAATACGTGTCCATTGCAGGGTTAGCAACTCTACATATCAGGAAATATAGCTTCATTTCTTAGTTACAAAAGAAACTACAAGCTGCCTATTTCCCTAATTCATTTTGTGAGTTGGGATGCTTTAGTATAGTCAGTTAATCTGAAATTTTTCTGACAATATTATATAGTATATACGCCTTGTCGTCATCAATTTTTGTCATAAATTAGTTCTTGTTCTAAATGTGGGTGCCAACCCTATGCCAGATCTCATGAAACATCACCGTGTTGTCAGAAATATTTCTTCCATGGACAGAAAGATTGCTTCCTACCACCCTATGATGATATTGTTCATGCCAAGTCATATTGGCTGGTAAGGATCTCTATATTGTATAATCTTGGTGTTCCACAGTTTGATTTGGCCCGGCATATTTTGGCAAATTAGTCATCTTTCCAAAAGATAATAAGCACAACGACTTCATTTTGTGGAGAATTAGCACAAAACTGTACTTCACCATCGTAATGACATCATTTCAACTGCCTTAGAAGTAATGAACTTTGACCTCCACTTCGTACTATATGCTCCTTGGCTCAGTCATTTGAAACTCTAGGGCTCCTCATTTGTTCCAGATCAGGCACATAGGTTACCACAGAATGTATCCTAGCTTTTCCCTCAGAGATGACAGAATCAGGGCATTCAGCAAAAAGATATTATGTTATTCCAAAATCGAATTGTGCTTCCTTGGAACCATTACTGAAAGAGACATAGTATGTGCTCAAAAATAACTTTGCATTTAACCAATTAACAATCATGAATGAATGCTAAATATTTGTCTCGACTGTCAATGAAATATGGCTAGTCAATGCGGGCATATCGTTAACTTAGAGGTACCGGCTAGAATTCCATAAATTTTTCCCTCTTCAGCCAACTAGCATGTCCTTATTTCCATGTCAATCTCTGTCTTTGTTAGATTGTAGCATCTAGCAAGAAGTTCTCATGTCTTGACTCTCTCCGTCTAACCAAATTGCCCAGAGAGTGTATACATCTTTCTCTTCAGGAAAAAAACATGGTCATAACATCTTCCACATGCCAAAACTTGAGGCTGATAATTAAGTAGCAACCTGAAAACTCATTTTCTTATTAGGATTTTCACACAAAGAGGCTTTTTGTTATTAGGAATAATGAAGGAATAAATGCTAGGCCAATAGAAAGGGTTTTCTGTTGAGTCTCTAGAGACCTCCTTTGACAGATGTGTGTCAATAGATATAAATAATTGCAGGAAAGAGCAAGTTCGTGTTCAACACGAGTAAAGAATGATGACAGAATGTGTGGATATGCATTCGATAATAGCTATGGATATGCATTCCATAATAGCGAAGGGTTAGAAACACAAATAACAAAATTCTTGGTAAAAGGATTCATAAACAAAGCATTTAGCTTCATTAGACTTAAAGTTCAATAATAGCTAAGCATTCAATAATAGCTAAATGTTAGAAACAAGAATAACAAAATTCTCGGTGCAAGGATTCATAAACAAAGCGTTTAGCTTCATTGGGCTTAAAGTTGTACAATCTGTTTTCAGTTTTATCTTTCCAGTAAGGGTTAAATCCACTTCTATTGTTTGAGCCACTTTAAGAAGTTACTAGTGCTTCATCTCTCTTTCCAAGGACATGTATCTACCAATATAAGGTTTTACAAAGTGAAAACTAAAAAAACACTATTAATTTATCATGATCCAACTTTTTGACATCTAGAACAGTATCCACCCTATGTATGTAGTTATGTACCTATACCGCCTATTAGCAAAGTTTTACTACGCATTGTCAATCTCCCTAAATATCTCACATATCAATTCAATATCATGCAAGCAAATTATATTATCTGCCTCCAGTTTGTTGTGTCTAAAAAAACACCAACCACACTTGTTTTCGACTTTGTGTTTATGTGTTCCTACATTCCTAGTTGTAATTAATGTAATCTTCCTATCACAGAGCAACATGCTATGGCCCAGGTTCAAGAAGCAGATAATGTAAATGCAGCTTATCCAACACTAGCAAACTTACACAGCATCGCATCGAGCGCCCTCAGGTTTGCGATCGGATTTTCGTCCACCAAGCAAGTGAAGGCCGAGACCTTATCCAACGAGGTCCCCATCATCGCGCTCCTCTCCAGGGACAAACTGTCCTTGTTTTTCTTCCTCGCCGCCTCGCTCTCCTTCATGTACTGTGCCATCAGCCTCTCCCCCAGTTCCTTCTTCTTCGCCACCAGTCCCTTCAGCTCCTCAACTCCCTTCACGCTCGCCATCTTCCTCCTCCCCTCTTCCCCCAAAACTCTCAGCTCGAGCTCATCGGCATCGACGTACCAATGCCCCGACAGCGAGCACGCTTTCATGAGAGGGAGGCTGGGGAGGTTCTTGTCTTGGGATGGAGCCGGGGAGGGGTCGAGTTGTAGGGGATGGGGCTTGGATTTGGGTTGGGGTTTGGGATCGGGATCGAGGTTAGGCTTTGTTTCTAGGGTTTTGGGGGTTTTAGGCTTTTTAAGGGTTTGAGAGGGCCAGATTTGAGGAAGTCGGAGTCGTCGAAGCCGGAGGAGGAGGAGAGGTGAGGTGGGGCGAGGCCGAGGGAGGAGGCAAAGGAGGCGACCTCCGATTGGAGGGCGTCGAGGTCCGCCGGAGTTGGCTTCTTCGGTTTTGGGGTCGTCATTTTGGGTAGCGCTGAGCGGTCTGATGGTGGGAAGAAGAAAGATGGGGTTTGAGGGTGCGGAGCTGTAGGGTTTTTTCTTTTTCTGTTTTTTTTTTTCCTCCTTTTTGGGTTTTTTTTTATGTAGCGGCGGGGGTTTGGACAATGAGCCGTCTAAAAATGATGACTAAGATCCGATCACGACGGAGCTGGGAACCGGTGATTGGGAACCGCAGCCGGCTTCGCGGTTCGATCGCTTTTGTGGTTCCAAACTGAACGGTGGCTGGTTTCGATTTCTGATTTTAGAACCGGGAACCCCTGTTTCTGTTCTAAATTGGCAGTTCTCGTTTAGTTTCGAACCGTTGGTTTCCAGTTCTGAATCAAGTTTATGTATAGAGAGAGAGAGAGGTCTTCGTGTGAGAAATTTGCTCACATAAAGGGGCCGTTTGTTTCGCGTAAAAGTCCGTAATTCGTAAATGACTTACAACCCAGTTACAACTACGA
Organism: Agave tequilana; assembly: GCA_038442645.1. NCBI lineage: Eukaryota > Viridiplantae > Streptophyta > Magnoliopsida > Asparagales > Asparagaceae > Agave > Agave tequilana. The sequence goes on from JAVJIF010010070.1 coordinate 190,279, forward strand.
CGTTTGTTTGGACCGTAATTCGTAAAAGACTTACACAACCCAATTATCACTCACTTGTAACCCAATTACCACTCACTTACAGCCCAGTTACAGTTAATTTTGTGGTCATGCAAATTTATATTATTTTTTTATGTTAATATTAATTTTTTTAATATTTAACATTTTAATATTTATTTGCAATATTAAAACTTTTTAAATCACCAAATAGTTAATTTTGTGGACAACTTTTTCACTTACGACTTACACATTACGACAACCAAACACCGTAAAACACAATACACTTTTCCACTTACAACTTTATATTACCAACCAAACACCATAAAGCTTACATGCATGTAACTCATTTACAACTGTAAAAGACTTTACCAATTACGACTTACGAATTACGGCCAGTTACGACAACCAAACAGGTCCAAAGACTGTGAGAAAATTATATAAGAGCGATCATGTGGATGATCTGAACCGTTCATCTTAATTTACATGTTTTACTTAGGTTATTAATAAAAGATCACGTGATTCCGAGATTTTTTACCCATGCAACAAGTGGTTACAAAACATATGTTATATTCGTCGTAGAATAAAAATGTCATTTGATGCATTGATAAAAAGGCCCGAAATCGCGTGATTTTTTATTGGTAATCTAACTAGAATATGTAGATCAAGATGAACGGTTCGGAACATTCACAGATTCGCTCCTATATGATTTTCTCAAGAAGCTTATTGTCACGCCCCACAACCCAAAATACGCTACGTGACATGATCGGCGACATGTACGCATTGGGTATGACGTCCCTACGTATACACGTTAAGCCTACTGTAAACCTGTACAAGTTTCCTTACAGGGTAAGTGCACTGCTGATATGATATAGTACATGTAACAAGAGTACATAACACAGTTCAATACATGTACAGTACCAAAAACATAATACATATGAGCCCATCAGCATATTTATACAATAGCTAAAACAGAAAACAAATATACAACTATGAAATATACTGAAAGCCAAAAAAAACATACTGAAAGTCAAAAAGAGACGACAAGCTCACGAACTGTCCTACAGCTGCTCAGCCAAACCGTCGAGGTACTCTGCGTCTTCCTCTGAGGGTGTAACCATGGACTCTACATCTGAGTAAGCAAACCTAGGGTTTCAGATGCGACCGAGCAAGTGTACAAAGGAAAGATAAGGAGTATAAAGGTATATAAAGTCTACCATGACATATACATGCACATAACTGAAACATGACATACAATAAGATGACGATAATCAAAATATCTGTGCAGTAATCCTTTAAGAGCGCATAAATGTGTACCATGAGACTTAACAATCGAGGAGTCCTGATCAGGTGGGTGTATCCCGTGCATACCCGGGATCACGGCCTTAAACAGACCCCTGGCTGCTGAGACCAGGGCCAGCCCGCTAAGGCTGTAACAAGTAACGGGAACTCAATGAGCTAATACAATGACGGGAAACGGGAACTCATGAGTTATAACAGACGGTAGACAGCACTACCCCGTCCCCTGCAGTGGGACTAACAACATGGATCCAGTACATCCACCTGATAAAATCTAATCAATCGTCCAGTCTCCCCATCCCCAAGTGATTTCATTTCAGGATAACAAGTGGTGACATGATGTTGTTGGCCCAAAGGCCCAAGTTTTGATGATGATCAACTCATGTAGTTATAGTACTAATGATCTTGTGTTTAATTAGTTTCAGATTTATGATCAAGATCTTAGTAGGTGCATAGCTTCAATAAAGGATTTAAAGTCAAGTTTTGGAGCTAGCACGGTTTGATTCAAGAGATTGTGCATCAAGACCACATCAAGTACTCAAGAAGAGTCTAGCTCTATGGATCGTGTTTGGACCAAGTCAAGAAGATGAGAAGACTTCAAGTGAAGACTTCAAGAAGATGAAGACTTGTGTCTAGGTTTGTTTTATAAGATTTTGTTTTTAGATAAAATGTAAAGGATAGAATAGTTGGTGGATTGCTCAAGTACATATACACACACACACACTCTTGATAGTTTTGTTTTTACAAAAGATTTTCTATTTTAGAAAATACATGTTTGATTTTTGGTATTCTAATTTATATGTTTTAACCATAACCATATTTAGAGTTAATGTCAAAAACATAGATATTTCACCATGTTTGTGTAGTGGATCATATCCATACACACTATACTTCAAATGAGTTTAAATATCTTGTTTTTGTATTTGGAGAAGTTTTTAGAAAAACAAGTTTTGGAAAATACAGTTTTCGTTTTTAAGCCAAAATTTTCAAGTTACAAAAATAGTCCAAATCATTTGTAACATGCCTTGATTTTGTGCAAGCATGTTTGTTTATCAATGTATATTGGTAAAACTATTTTTGTAGATTTTTCAGTATTTTATGGGATTTTATTTCAACCAAAAAGACCAAGTTTTAAATCCCTAAATTCTGTTTCCAGGCTTCAGACGGTCGACCGACCGGTCGACTGAGTTCTAAAGTCGGTCGGCCGAGCGGTCGACCGACGTGCACAGACGTGCACGCCTTTGTGCACTGAAGGGCCGGTCGACCCACCCGGTCGACCGCCAGAGAGTTGCTGCTCGCTGGAAAACCCCGGTCGACCGAGCGGTCGACCGACAGAGAGTTTGCTCTCTGTTCCAGAGGCTCGGTCGACCGGGCCAGTCGACCGAAGCCCCAACGGTCGGATTTCTGACCGTTGGCGGTCGACCGACAGCTCTGTCAGACCCCCCCAACGGCTAGTTTTTCTAGCTCTATAAATTGGGGCATTTGGGGGCTGTTTTTATTAAGATTTTAAGAATAGTTTTGGGCTAGTTTTTCCCACTTATTTCAGTGGTTATATCCACAAGTTTTAGAGCTTCATTTCCAAATCAAAAGGAGAGTTTATCAAGAGTGTTAAAAGAGATTTCTTTGAGTTTTCCTCCACCATCTCAATCCTTGTTTTCTCACACAACACTTGAGCTATCCATTGCTATATCTACCTATAGAAGAGTTTGTTATGAAAGGATTTTAGGTGATCAAGAGTTGTGATCACCAAAGTTCTACTTTGTACTTTGAGGAGGCGGACTTACGGGTTCGCGGTGTTTCGAGTTCGTGTGTGAACTCTTGTTTGAGGTGCGGCGTCGGCGAGCTAGTGGGCTTGCCGTGTGTACGGACTAGGGAGTCCGAGAGCTTGTAGGTGTTGCGGCACCGAGTGATCCGTGGGATCGATTATAGTGGAAATCCTTCGTGTGTCGAAGGCGGGGATGTAGAGCAAGTGTGCTCGAACCTCGAAACAAATCCCTTGTGTTTGTGATTGCTCACTCTCTCTCTCTCTTTGTCTCTTGTTTATATCTTGCATGTTATTATTGTGTTTACATTTATATGCTTGATATATTGTGTGCTTATTGATATATGCTTGGGGATTGTTTGCTAACACTTGTATTCAATCAAGAGAGCCAACGCGGCACCTCAACCCTTATCTAGGGGAATCTAGAGGAGTTAGTTCAAAGCCTTCACGGGAAATTCGGCTACACTCTTGTGTTATACGTGGTGTTTAGTTTAAATAGTTTAGTTTAGGTCATATAAGTTTTTAATTCCGCATTTAGTGACCATTAGATTAACCATCGCCTATTCACCCCCCCTCTAGGTGATTTTACAATTGGTATCAGAGCCAAGTGCTCTTAATTTGGGTCTTACAACCTAGAGTTAAAGATCCTCATTTTTAGGCTAATCACAATATTTTTGTACACACCATGGACTTCATGTCACCACCCACTTTTGACATTCTTAACATCCAAATTTGGAAGGTTAAGATGTCCTTCTACCTCAAAGCCCTACGCATTCATGTTTATCTTGCCATCACTAATAATTCATATTGTTTAAATGGCAATAATTTTGAGGCTAATGCAAAAACCCTACATGCTTTAAGATCTACCCTAAATGATGATTATTTATCTAGGGTTGCTAATCTTGATTTGGCTTTTGTAGTTTGGAACACCCTCTTCTCCCTTGGCGAAAATGATCAATACTATGCGGGGAGTGACTCGGATGTTTGAAGCGACATTTCCAACGCGTGCTACATGGTCTAAGGGGATAACCCCCTTGAAGTAACTACCGAATCCGAGGTAGAAGAGAATGACATGTCATATGATGAGCTTGCTTGTTTTTGTCAACAATTACTTGGAAAATATGACATGCTAAGAAAAGATAATAAAAATTTGAAAAAAAATTTTGATTGCATGCTTAATGAAAAAGATTCATTAGAAAATAAGGTTGCATGCATTGTAAAAGAAAATGAGTTTTTGAAAAATGAAAATGTTTCCTTAAATTTCCAAATTAAATAATCTTTGTGAAGGAAACACTATTTTGAAAAATAAAGTATTTTTGGTGGAAAAACAAAAGGAAGTCGTTTTTCAAGAAAACAACTCTTTGAAAAGATAAATGTTTGAAAAAGAAAAAGAAAATTTTTCTAAAAAGAATAAGAAAAATGATTCTCATTCTCATCATGCTTTACATGCTACCATAAATGAAAATGAGATGAACAATTTGAAAAATAAAATAAATTGTTTGAGCTCAATTTTGAGCACACGTGCATTTAACCATTCTAGATTGGAGTCCTTGTTTTTAAAGAAACAAACTCCATACATTCATGTGTAAGTTCACCTAGAGGGGGGGTGAATAGGTGATGGCTAATCTAATGGTCACTTGTGAACAAATAATGCGGAATTAAAACTAAGTTGACCAAATTAAAATTTCTTTTAATTAAACACTTATGTATAACTCAAGAGTGTTGCCGAATTCCCCTTGCGAGGCTCTGGACAAGCTCCTCTAGATTCCCCTTGAATGGGTTGAGGTGCCGCGTTGGCTCTCTTAGTTGAATACTAGTGTTAACAACAATCCCAAGCAAGTATGTATATCAATTATGAGCACAAGGGAATATATCATGCATATATAAGATGAACACAATAAATTGAATGCAAGATATAAAATAGAGACAAAGAGAGAGAGAGGGAAGAGTAAGCAATCGCAAACACAAAGGGTTTGTTTCGAGGTTCGAGCACACTTGCTCTACATCCCCGCCTTCGACACACGAAGGGTTTCCACTATGCAAGATCCCAATGGATCTCTCCTCGGTGCCGTACACCTACAAACCCTCGGACTCCCAAGTCCCGTACACACGCAAGTCCACCGACTCGCCGAGGCCGTACCTCTAACCACCAAGAGTTCACAACCGAACTCCAACCACCAACGACGAGCACACTTGCCCGTTTCCTCAAATACAAAGAAAAGATCTCTTTGATGATCACAACACTTGATCACCTAAAGAGCACTCTCACTACAACACACCTATAGGAATATCTAGCAATGGATAGCTCAAGTGTGGTGTGAGAAAAGCAAGGAAAGACTATGGTGAAAAACTCAAAAATTACTTTTACACTCTCTTGATAAAAACTCCCTTTAAGATGGGAAATATTTGCACTCAAATATGTGGAGAGAACTTCTGAAATCAGTTGGAAAATCTAGCTCAAAGGTCTCCAAAATCTTAACCTCAAAACAGATGACAAGATCCCAATTTATAGGCTGCAGAAAATAGAGCCGTTGGGAATCTGTCAGTGCTGTCGGTCGACCGCCGGTCGACCGGCCAACGGTCATTTTTCTGACCGTTGCAGCCACCGGTCGACCGGCTCGGTCGACCGATAACCTGGAATGAACTGTCGGTCGACCGGCCCGGTCGACTGATATTTCCAGAGAGCAAAGCTCTCTTGGTCGGTCGACCGACCCGGTCGACCGGCCACTGTGCTGACAACGTGCACAGGGCTGTGCACATCGGTCGACCGGACCGGTCGACCGGTTCGGCCTGTCAGCCAGTTTCCAGGTCAGAAAACAGGATTTAAAAATCTTTTATAAAATCCTAAAAATACATAGAAATTCTACAAAAATAGTTTTACCAATATACTTGAAAGAACAAACATGCTTGCACAAAATCAAGACATGTTATAGATGTTTTAGTCTATTTTTGTAACTTGGAAATATTAGCTTAATAACCAAAATGCATTTTTCCAAAACATGTTTTTCCAAACTTGTTTTTCTAAATCTTCATCAAATACAAAAACAAGATATTTGAGTTCATTTAAAAGCATGGTGTGTATGGATATGATCCACTACACAATTAAGATGTAATATCTAGTTTTTGACAATAAGCACTAAGTATGGTTTTGGTTATAAGATATGCAAACTTGAAATACCAAAATCCAAGATAAATATTTTGTCTCAAAGAAAATCTTTGTTCTAAATAAAAATTCTTTTCTAAAAAGAAATCTTTTATGAAATCAATTAAATCAAGAGTTCTATCAAGAGTGTGTGTGTGTGATATAACTTGAGCAATCCACCAACTATCTATCCTTTACATTTTTTACTAAAACAAAAATACAAATCTTATACCTAGACACAAGTCTTCAACTTCTTGAAGTCTTCCCTTGAAGGCTTCTCATCTTCTTGACTTGGTCCAAGCTTGATCCAAAAACTCCTTGGATCACCACATGCAAGCTCCAAATCTTGTTCTTTTATCTTTTGTTGAGCTATGCACCTACTAAGATCTTGATCATGAATCTGTCACTAATTAAACACAAGATCATTAGTAACTATAACTACATGAGTTGATCATCATCAAAACTGGGTGAAGGGCCTTTGGGCCAACAATCTCCCCCTTTTTGATGATGACAAAACTCATGGAGTTATATATGCATGGATTAAAGTAAAGCTTCAAAGAAGCTCCCCCTTAACTCATGCATACCAAATAAATAATAGATATGTCAATAAAAGCACATGACATGTATGCAATGTAGGAGATGCAATCATATAAATCAAATCATAAATCAAATCTTTTGCTCCTAATTGCAAGACAACATATATGCATAAATACAAATCTTACTCCCCCTTAAGCAAGGAACCAAATACTTCTCCCCCTTAAGTAAGGAAATCATGAAATCATGCATATAAAATCACAAATTCTTCTCCCCCTTTTTGTCAATCATCAACAAAGGGTTCAAAGAAAAAATACATCAAACAAATTTTTCTCCCCCTTTTTTGTCAAAAACAAAGAAATCAAGGACGGTAAAATACAAATCAATCAATAAAATTTATATGCGATATAAATTCATGAAGAGGAAGACGTTAAGTTAGCTTCCCGACACATATACATTACATGAAAGAGGGATGACAAGCCCTAATTCACATAACGTATAATATGTCATGCATAAGAGGAGATGTGAAGCTCCCCCTACACACGTATATCATGAAAAGAAGAGTTGTCAAGCTCCTCAAATTATAATATACTCAACATGAATCTATATGTAGAAGAGATGCTAAGCTCTCCTTGCATATAGACAATACAAATCAAAAATTTTGAATTTTTCTTTATCAAAACAAAATTTTAACTTTTTCTTAGTAACAACAAATTTTGAGATATCAATTGTAAAATAATCAAATTTTGAATTTTGATACCAATTTCAAAACACAATGCATAAGCTTATTATGAAATACCAATTTGAAATCTAATTAAGCTTAGCATCAACAATCTTTGTGCTTTAAAGGAAATACCACTTGTAAAATAAGCACAAATAGATCACATATATGTATGAATAGATATAATTAAAATTTGAAAGCATTCATACAATCAAAATATGAATATACACAACATGAAGTCATATTGATACCAATTGAACATATCCAATGATACCAATTGAAAAGTAAGCATAAGTGTATATATCATGTAATCTACCATATGAAGAATTCAAACTAGTTAAATGAAAGTGTTTTAATAACTAGTAAGGAATCCTTCAACCAAGGAATACAACAAAAAAAATATTTTCATGGAGTATGCATAAATCACAAGGCACTAAAACACTCTAATCCATAAAGTCCATATAATTTTCAAAAGAGGTGAGTGTACTAATGTTATGTGAAACATGACATCATGAAAATGACAATGAAGTTCAATATTCCTTAAAAATAACATAAATTTTGAGAACACGAAAATCATCACAAATTTTAATACATGAAAATCAACAAAATTATATTACATAGCATATGTATGTTTTGACAAGACATTAAGTATACATACATATCCCTAAAACACAATCGAGTCTTTATAAATAGATTTGCATGAAAGGCAAATGACTCAAGAGTTATCCATGTATATTTTAATGTTTTGACAAAATAAGCATATACATGAAATGAAAAGCACATGGTCATAAATCACATCCAAAAAGGAAATACAAGTTTAAAAGTGTAAAGATCATCAAAACTAAGCAATACAAGTACATCTAATGGGTTCAAATAAGCATTCAAGTACATATATCAATAGATTTATTTGTGCCCATAATATGTTCAAGTATAAATCCTAGTGTTGATAGAAATTAACATTTAAACTAATATTCAATACATGAAGCGTTCAAATCTTGAGAACATAAAAGAATTTATCCATAAAATCAAAAATAGGATCATGTGCAATACTTGAAGAATAGATAACTAGTTTAAATGAATTTTTGACAAACTAGTTAAAGATCCTTCATAAATAAAAATCATATGTTTTTCATGAATAATACTAAATACATAAAAGTTCAAGCACTCATATTCCATAAAGCTCAACATATATATTTTCTTAAAGATAGAGTGTTCAAAGGTTATGTAAATAGTATCTACATGAAAATAGTCATAGAAGCCCAAATCAAATCATGACTAAAATTTTTATTTAACAACACACAAAAATCATTTGTATCAAAACAAATCATCAAAAAAAATTTACATGGTATATGTATGAATTATACAAATCCAACAATATGCATACATATCCCAAATATTAAAAGAGTCCAATATATATTGCATGAAGGCAAGAGACTCACGGGTATACATGTATATTTATTAGATTTGAATTAAACATGCATATACATGAAGTAAATCACAAAAATTGGCAAAACATGTATATATGAGAATTATCAAAACTAGATTATACATATGCATAAAGTGGATACAAGTGAGCATGAAGTTCAATTATTTAAGAGTCAATTGTAATTCACTATTTGTATATGTATACATACAAGTTTGATATATTCTACATCTAAGCATGTAAATACCACATGAAGCACAAATCAAACAAATCATGAACATGCTATGAATGTATGAAATAAGTAAAAGCATGTATATAAAAATAGGAGTTAAGAAATTGTTACCAACTTCAAAGCTCCAAGCATGGTGGTCTTTTCCACCAAAATTTCCTTGATAGCAATGCATCTATAAGAGTGTCCATCATATCCATTGCATTCACTACCAAGGCACCAATCCTCTCACGTTTTGTGAGAGCCCTCACCTACATCAAAATCAAAGGATGGGGGTTTTGGTACCCATGTTTTCTTGGGTCCTTTGGGGTTAGCATTGTTGTAAGGAACCCAAAATCTATTAAACTTAGCAAAATATAAGTATGGTTTCTTATCAAAACAATATTTTGCTAGATGGCCTTTGCGGCCACAATGTGTACAAATGTACACCTTAGCATGATGCTTATGAGTGTGATTGTGATCGTGATGTGCACCATAAGCATGAGCATGATGTGTATGTGCATGAGCATGAGGAACTTGTTTCTTTTGAAACAAGAATTCCAACTTAGAATGGTTAAATGCACACGAGTTCAAAGTTGAACTCAAATTATTCATCTTATTTTTCATATTCTTAATCTCATTAGATGTGGCATGAAAAGCATGATGAGATGAAGAATCATTTTTCTTTTTCTTCTTAGCAACAAAATCTTTTTCTTTTTCAACAAATTTTCTTTTCAAAGTAGTATTTTCTTGCAAAATGTCTTCTTTTTGTTTTTCCACCAAATCAATCTTTTCTTTCAAAGTATTGTTTCCTTCACACAAAATACTCAATTTAGAAAATAAGGAAACATTCTCATTTTTCAAATCTTCTTTTTCTTTTTCTAAGCATGCGACTTTATTTCTAAGTGAAACATTTTCATTAAGCATGCAATCAAATTCCTTTTTCAAAATCTTGTTATCTTTTTCTAAACATGCAATGTTATCTCTACATGAATCATGTTCATTATGCATGCAAGCAATGTCCTTTTTCAAAATTTTATTTTCTTTCTTAATTATGTCATATCTTTCAAGCAATAATTGGCATAAAGAATTTAGCTCATCATATGACATACTAGCATCCTCATCATCGGATTCGGTATTTACCTCAAGGGGGTCATCCCCTTGGACCATGTAGCACTTGTTGGAGGTGTCGCTTCCAACATCCGAATCACTCCCCGCAAGGTATTGTTCATTTTCGCCAAGGGAGATGAGGGTGTTCCAAACTACAAAAGCCATATCAATATTAGCAACCCTAAATAAGTAATCATCATTTAGGGTACTCTTCAAGGCATTTAGGGCTTTTGTATTAGCCTCAAGATTCTTACCATCTATACAATAAGCATTATTAGTAGTGGCAAGATATACATTATAACCTAGGGCTTTGAGGAATAATGACATCTTAACTTTCCAAATGTGGATGTTAAGAATGTCAAAGGTGGGTGGTGACATAAAGTCCATGGTGAGGTGTGTGTGTACAACAAATATTGTGATTAGCCCAAATGTAGGATCTTTAACTCTTAGGTTGTTAGACCCTTATCAAGAGCACTAGCTCTGATACCAATTGTAAGTTCACCTAGAGGGGGGGTGAATAGGTGATGGCTAATCTAATGGTCACTTGTGAACAAATAATGCGGAATTAAAACTAAGTTGACCAAATTAAAATTTCTTTTAATTAAACACTTATGTATAACTCAAGAGTGTTGCCGAATTCCCCTTGCGAGGCTCTGGACAAGCTCCTCTAGATTCCCCTTGAATGGGTTGAGGTGCCGCGTTGGCTCTCTTAGTTGAATACTAGTGTTAACAACAATCCCAAGCAAGTATGTATATCAATTATGAGCACAAGGGAATATATCATGCATATATAAGATGAACACAATAAATTGAATGCAAGATATAAAATAGAGACAAAGAGAGAGAGAGGGAAGAGTAAGCAATCGCAAACACAAAGGGTTTGTTTCGAGGTTCGAGCACACTTGCTCTACATCCCCGCCTTCGACACACGAAGGGTTTCCACTATGCAAGATCCCAATGGATCTCTCCTCGGTGCCGTACACCTACAAACCCTCGGACTCCCAAGTCCCGTACACACGCAAGTCCACCGACTCGCCGAGGCCGTACCTCTAACCACCAAGAGTTCACAACCGAACTCCAACCACCAACGACGAGCACACTTGCCCGTTTCCTCAAATACAAAGAAAAGATCTCTTTGATGATCACAACACTTGATCACCTAAAGAGCACTCTCACTACAACACACCTATAGGAATATCTAGCAATGGATAGCTCAAGTGTGGTGTGAGAAAAGCAAGGAAAGACTATGGTGAAAAACTCAAAAATCACTTTTACACTCTCTTGATAAAAACTCCCTTTAAGATGGGAAATATTTGCACTCAAATATGTGGAGAGAACTTCTGAAATCAGTTGGAAAATCTAGCTCAAAGGTCTCCAAAATCTTAACCTCAAAACAGATGACAAGATCCCAATTTATAGGCTGCAGAAAATAGAGCCGTTGGGAATCTGTCAGTGCTGTCGGTCGACCGCCGGTCGACCGGCCAACGGTCATTTTTCTGACCGTTGCAGCCACCGGTCGACCGGCTCGGTCGACCGATAACCTGGAATGAACTGTCGGTCGACCGGCCCGGTCGACTGATATTTCCAGAGAGCAAAGCTCTCTTGGTCGGTCGACCGACCCGGTCGACCGGCCACTGTGCTGACAACGTGCACAGGGCTGTGCACATCGGTCGACCGGACCGGTCGACCGGTTCGGCCTGTCAGCCAGTTTCCAGGTCAGAAAACAGATTTAAAAATCTTTTATAAAATCCTAAAAATACATAGAAATTCTACAAAAATAGTTTTACCAATATACTTGAAAGAACAAACATGCTTGCACAAAATCAAGACATGTTATAGATGTTTTAGTCTATTTTTGTAACTTGGAAATATTAGCTTAATAACCAAAATGCATTTTTCCAAAACATGTTTTTCCAAACTTGTTTTTCTAAATCTTCATCAAATACAAAAACAAGATATTTGAGTTCATTTAAAAGCATGGTGTGTATGGATATGATCCACTACACAATTAAGATGTAATATCTAGTTTTTGACAATAAGCACTAAGTATGGTTTTGGTTATAAGATATGCAAACTTGAAATACCAAAATCCAAGATAAATATTTTGTCTCAAAGAAAATCTTTGTTCTAAATAAAAATTCTTTTCTAAAAAGAAATCTTTTATGAAATCAATTAAATCAAGAGTTCTATCAAGAGTGTGTGTGTGTGATATAACTTGAGCAATCCACCAACTATCTATCCTTTACATTTTTTACTAAAACAAAAATACAAATCTTATACCTAGACACAAGTCTTCAACTTCTTGAAGTCTTCCCTTGAAGGCTTCTCATCTTCTTGACTTGGTCCAAGCTTGATCCAAAACTCCTTGGATCACCACATGCAAGCTCCAAATCTTGTTCTTTTATCTTTTGTTGAGCTATGCACCTACTAAGATCTTGATCATGAATCTGTCACTAATTAAACACAAGATCATTAGTAACTATAACTACATGAGTTGATCATCATCAAAACTGGGTGAAGGGCCTTTGGGCCAACATCATGCACATCATCATCATGCATATGCTTATGTTGCACGTCATGATCACACTCACACACATAAGCATCCTAAGGTGTACAAGTGTACACATTGTGGCCGCAAAGGCCATTTAGTAAAATTTTGTTTTGATAAGTTGCATCATATTAATTTTGCTAATAAGAAAAATGTTTGGGTGCCTTACAATGCTAACCCCCAAGGACCCAAAAGAAAATGAGTACCAAAACCCCCTCCTTGTGTTTTTGATGAAGGTGAGGGCTCTCACAAGACATGAGAGGGATGGTGCCTTGATGGTGGATGCACATGGACTTGAAGAACATATAATTGACGCACCGCTATCAAGGAGGTTTGGTGGGACAACCACCGTGTTTGGAGTTTCGGAACATAGTTCCTAGTTTGTAACGCCCCGATCCTGGCGGATACGGAGACATTACTGCAACGTATATACGCAAGTCAGAAGTACCTTCACGTATATACGCTAAGCATCAGTACAGGCAAGAATCAGAGTACGGAAGCAAGTGGTGCATTATACATTCCAACACATGAGTACAATTACAAAGTTATCACCAGAGGTGATCCAATATTACATGAATATTACATCACTGATGTGCGCAATTGTGAGATTACAAAGAGATGTACAAGTATGAACAGTATAAAAGGCACTCACGAGTTTACTAAAGGAAACTCGAGAGGCACACAGGGACCTGGAAAGATAAGACTCTGGACGGTCTGCTGGAGATCCACGCTACCGCTGCGCCACTCTGATCAGCAACTGGGAGAATTCACACGCTCCAAGCTCCATGACCTGGACATGAGGATCCAGGGGAGTCAGATGATACTCCCCAGGCGAGTGGTGATACAAAAGCCAAGTGGCGAGCATAGGTAAGCATGCAGGAGCAAGTAGATATCAAGCAGGATCTACTCATGGTATGATCAGATAAGAACAAGAGACAGGTAGGTTATAACGGGAGTACATAACAGGAATCATAACATGAATCATAATAGGAATAACAGGAGTCATATCAGGCACCACTAGATATCTCCTAAACTAACATAAACCGATAAAACCGATAAAACCGTTAAACCGATGTAAAGCCGATTACGAGCAAAACCAATCGTAGGCACTTAGGTTAGGCTCCATGAGACTAGTACCTCGAAGGAATAATCCAAATAAGGAAACCCTCATCTATATACCTTTATCTCATGTCACCGTAATCCAAGCGCATACAATCCGAGTTACAAAACAACACAACAGATTCACATAGCTTATTATTATTGGGGCCGCCTAAGTTCCAAGCTTCAGTATGTGTCCCATTCCACATACGTCCACTCACAACTTATATAGCCAGTTATTTGGAAACTGATAAAGTTCGATGAATCATGTTCTGGATGGGTCCCGTACATGCCCGGGACAACGGTTTCAGGAGTATCCGGTGCTGAGCCGGAACGTACCGCTAGGTACCGGGACTTATGGACGCCCGAACAGGAATAGAGTATCGCAGATCCCATAGAAATAGGCCTAGGGCGTGTGCATACCCGGCAGGAATAATCAGGAGTAGGGGTGCCAGTACACCCCACGGAATCCCTGGTGGCCGCCAGGAGATCCCCAAGTGTTTGGCCACGCGTGACTCGATAGTGCCACCATGAACATGATTAATCAGGGCCCATCAGTTTCCCCCAAACCAGGTGCAAGTTGTTCATTATAACTTATCAATATTAACAGATTACGGGAATAACTGGTCATGACAGGAAATGGCCCTACAGATTCAAGAGGTGGCCCCCACAGATTCAAGAGGTGGCCCCCACCGTGTATGGTGTGGCACTTTGTTCCATGTGGCACTTTGCTCTGAGGGGATGGATTCTAGAGGTGGCCCCCACAGATTCAAGAGGTGGCCCCCACCGAGTGGTGTGGCACTTTGTGCTGTGTGGCACTTAGTTCCATTCAGGATAACAGGTCAGGATTCCCGTAATGTGATAATCACAAGTCAAGTATTAACATAACAGGTATAACAGGTATAACAGGAGGCAGGTAATCAATCATGTCAAGAGGTTGATAGTAGTCTGGTGGCAAGTCATGTCATAACAAGGGTCTTGCTAAGTAGTAGCATGTCAGGTGTTAGATGATAACAAATCAGTTGTCAGGTGATATACATGTGTTAAAAGGTATCATGTAAATGACAAGTAGTATAAACAGGAGACAGGCATTAGCATGTAGTAAAGCAGTAGCTGAGCACAACCAAGCGGAGCTGAGCAAGCTGGATTACAGACAGCAAACAGGATTTATCCCTGGAGCGTCTGGCAAGGTTACCGGGACAACTCGGCTTAAAGTGCGAGTAGAAAATCCGGCAGCATCTCGCCTAGACGATTCTAGAGGTAAAGCGCTGAACGCTGGTCATGATAACCAGGCGAAGCCGAAAGACCTGACGGTCCCAATCACGTCTCTGACGAGATAGTGAGGAACCGGAGGTTGAACACCGAGAGACCTGCCGGTCTAAATCACTGATAGTGAGAGACCGGAGGCTGAAGCATGGAGAGACCTGCAATGTTAGTACCACATGTAATAAAGCAGCAAGTACATCATATACATGGTATATGTACAGGGATGAAACTACCCTAGTACAAGCATTCGTCACAGAGCAATACATGTCCAGTCATTGGCACTCGGCCATACACAAATACAGGGACTCAGCCCAATACATGATACATGAAATGGAATACGTATCGACCCGACGAAGCGGGGAAACCCAAATGGAGGCGAGAGCGAGAACACTCGCCTAAATCATCGGAAAGCCGATAAGTCTGGAATCCCTGGAACTCGCGCACGCGCCAATAATATATTATAATATAAATATGGGGAGAGAAAGAGACACAGGGAGACGCGGGCCTGGAAAGTGAGACGCGAGGGTCGCAGACGCGGGAGTCGCGTCGCAGGAATAACAGACGCGGGAAAGAGCAGACGCGGGGGTCGCTCTGCGAAGATACCCCAAACGCGGGGCTGTGATCCGCGTTAGGAAACAGACAGAGAGGAGGAATGGTGCTTCCTTTGTTGTGCCCGACGAAGGGATGTTCGGCCCCAATCCAAAGGAGGGTACCGGCCCTAAGCCTTGCCAACGGAGAAGAACGCGGACGCGGGAATCACAGACGCGGGAGTCGCGTTGTGAGGACACCACAAACGCGGGGTTCGAGACCCGCGTTCAAATCAGGGCACGAGGGAAACGCGGACGCGGTCGTGGGGTCCGCGTCGCGTTAGCACGAGGGGGTCACAGACGCGGTTATTAGCCTCGCGTCGTGACGAGACGATAACGCGAAGGTCGCGTTGAAAGGGGACGTCTGCGCGCGGGGTGAGATCCGCGTCGGCAAGTCACAAAGAGGGACAAGGAGTTGAAGAGAGAGAGGGTAGAGAGAGAGAGAGAAAGTCCAAGGGAGAGAGAGGAACCCAGGAGGAGAGAGAGAGGGAAAATGGGGGTCCCAGGAGAGAGAAAACAAGGGGGACCCAGGGAAAAAGTCAACAGGGAAGGGGCTTTGCCCCTCCTGGATCCACGCACAGCACCCCTGTTGGGGTGCCCGGCCTGGCCGCCGGCCATGCGGCGGCGCCGGCCGCCGGCAAGGGAAGGTGGGGGCGCCGCCCCCACAACAGATCACAGAGGAGGGGGCTTTGCCCCCCTCCAGCAAGAAACCAGGGGGCTGTTGCCCCCTGCAACAGAGAGAGAGGGGGTTTGCCCCCCTCTCTGGCCACGCACAGGGGCCCAGGTGGGCCCCTGGCTGCCCGCGGCCGCCGGCAGGGCGCCGGCGGCGCCGAACCCAGGGGTGGCTCCGGCCACCCCGAAAGTGAGGGAAGGGGGATGAGTTGGTTTGGGGTTTTTATGGTGGTGATGGGTTTGGTGAATTTGTGGTTGATTGGAGGTGTGGTGGAGGAATTGGGGGTGATGGGAGGAGGAGAGGAGTTGGGTGGTTGAGGTGGTGGTATTTTGGTGGAAAAGGAGGTGATGGAGGTGGTTGATTGTGGAATTGATGAAGAAGAAGAGGAAGGTGGAAGTGGTGATGACTCTTGAGGAAGGAGGAGATGGAGAAGTTGTTGTTGTTGGTGATGGAGCTTGGCCGGAGATGGTGGCCGGAGGTGGTGGCCGGAGATGGGGTCGGCTGGGCTCTCCCATGGAGAGAAAGGAGAAGAGAAGAAGAAGAAGAGAAGAGGAAAGAATAAAGGGAAAAGAAAAGAAAGAGAAAAGAAAAAGAAAAAGAAAGGGGAGAGAGAGATTGTGATAGGGATTGATGGGAAAGGGAGTAGGTGAGGGAGGTGACCGGCCCACGTGGAGGGGAGTGGGCTGCGGTTGGAGTCGGCGGGAAAAGAAAAGAAAGGAAAAGAAAGAAAGAAAAGTAAAGATAATAATATTATAATATAGTCGCGAAATCGACTGTTCCAGAATCCTTCCGAAAAATCCTCAAAAATAGCAAATATTATTCTAAGATGTTTGGTGAAATCGGATTCGAAAAATATAATGTAGTTTTCAAAATAAAAATCCTGGAATCTTCCGGCGATACGGTCTACACCGGGTCGGTCGGATTTTGATAAATTCTGAAAAATCCAGAAAATGTATTAAAGAGTAAAATATGATTTTAAGAAGTAAAGTGAAAGCGGAATTCAGAAATTCAATCCCGATAGTCCCGGAATCAACCAGCGATACTGGCCGATACCGACTCCGGTGGAATTTCCATAAATTCGTAAAATCCTCAGAAAAAGGTATTTAGATAGGAAATGTGATTTTGAGAAATAATGTCTAAAGACACTTTTAGTAATTCCAATTAGTTTGTAAATTAAAAATCCGGGAAGCGGTCAGCGGCACTGGCCGACACCGGTTTTGAAGATTTTCAACTTAATCAAGGAAAATTTCAGAAAATCATAGAAAATCTAGAATATTGGAAAACAATGTTCAAAACTGAAATCGGTCAAATCGGAATACCAGAATGTCCAAATCGAACAATACTCTAGGATCGGGCCCTCGGTTCAGACTAGGGCTGACTCCGAGTCCACGAATCCAAATCCAAGACAAAACGATCATATAAATAATTCATAATACAAAACAAATACAAGAAGTAAATCGAAAAATACGGTCGAAAAATCTGAATACGCAACTAAGTACGTATTCCGGGAGCGGGGTGTTACAATCCATCCACCTTACAAAAATTGCGTCCTCGCAATTTCGTTAAGGGGTAAATTGAACACAAAGAGGACAAGGGCGGAATTTATACCAATTAAGATATGAAACACTATAGGTAGGGCTCTCAAGTTGGCTGATCAATAACTAGAATATAGAAATCTTCTGCACTTCCGGCTGTATAAATCTTCGAATAACGCTGAATAATACTGCTGATGTCGTGGCTGTGCGCTAAAATTCCAGATGTACTGCATACTGGATAGTCCTCCGAGAATAAGCCAGAACACCGAAGAGAAGAAAAACCCTGATAGTCCGGAGCATAATACTAAAGAAGACCGATAATTAAGAATTCCGACTGCTGACTTCTGAAAGATAGCCAGATCAGAATCGATCTGGAGAATACCAAGCTTCATAGAGTTGGTTAGAAGAGATCACATAGTAGCTTCATTCAGAACCAGCCACTACCTCTCTAGTCTAGTCATATCTTAAGTTGGCATAAAGGCTTCATAAAACCAAAACAGGGAAAGGATAGGAGGGATTAGGAATCAAAGGAAAGATGATCAAGAAAATAGACAACTCTGCACTTGTAGTTGGAATGTACAACCAAGACTCATGCATTCCAGTTGCAAATTTCTTTACCATTAATTTGCCGTCTGGACGTACTGAGGAAGTAAGAGCCTAAGCTCTGATACCAACCTGTAACGCCCCGATCCTGGCGGATACGGAGACATTACTGCAACGTATATACGCAAGTCAGAAGTACCTTCACGTATATACGCTAAGCATCAGTACAGGCAAGAATCAGAGTACGGAAGCAAGTGGTGCATTATACATTCCAACACATGAGTACAATTACAAAGTTATCACCAGAGGTGATCCAATATTACATGAATATTACATCACTGATGTGCGCAATTGTGAGATTACAAAGAGATGTACAAGTATGAACAGTATAAAAGGCACTCACGAGTTTACTAAAGGAAACTCGAGAGGCACACAGGGGACCTGGAAAGATAAGACTCTGGACGGTCTGCTGGAGATCCACGCTACCGCTGCGCCACTCTGATCAGCAACTGGGAGAATTCACACGCTCCAAGCTCCATGACCTGGACATGAGGATCCAGGGAGTCAGATGATACTCCCCAGGCGAGTGGTGATACAAAAGCCAAGTGGCGAGCATAGGTAAGCATGCAGGAGCAAGTAGATATCAAGCAGGATCTACTCATGGTATGATCAGATAAGAACAAGAGACAGGTAGGTTATAACGGGAGTACATAACAGGAATCATAACATGAATCATAATAGGAATAACAGGAGTCATATCAGGCACCACTAGATATCTCCTAAACTAACATAAACCGATAAAACCGATAAAACCGTTAAAACCGATGTAAAGCCGATTACGAGCAAAACCAATCGTAGGCACTTAGGTTAGGCTCCATGAGACTAGTACCTCGAAGGAATAATCCAAACAAGGAAACCCTCATCTATATACCTTTATCTCATGTCACCGTAATCCAAGCGCATACAATCCGAGTTACAAAACAACACAACAGATTCACATAGCTTATTATTATTGGGGCCGCCTAAGTTCCAAGCTTCAGTATGTGTCCCATTCCACATACGTCCACTCACAACTTATATAGCCAGTTATTTGGAAACTGATAAAGTTCGATGAATCATGTTCTGGATGGGTCCCGTACATGCCCGGGACAACGGTTCAGGAGTATCCGGTGCTGAGCCGGAACGTACCGCTAGGTACCGGGACTTATGGACGCCCGAACAGGAATAGAGTATCGCAGATCCCATAGAAATAGGCCTAGGGCGTGTGCATACCCGGCAGGAATAATCAGGAGTAGGGGTGCCAGTACACCCCACGGAATCCCTGGTGGCCGCCAGGAGATCCCCAGTGTTTGGCCACGCGTGACTCGATAGTGCCACCATGAACATGATTAATCAGGGCCCATCAGTTTCCCCCAAACCAGGTGCAAGTTGTTCATTATAACTTATCAATATTAACAGATTACGGGAATAACTGGTCATGACAGGAAATGGCCCTACAGATTCAAGAGGTGGCCCCCACAGATTCAAGAGGTGGCCCCACCGTGTATGGTGTGGCACTTTGTTCCATGTGGCACTTTGCTCTGAGGGGATGGATTCTAGAGGTGGCCCCCACAGATTCAAGAGGTGGCCCCCACCGAGTGGTGTGGCACTTTGTGCTGTGTGGCACTTAGTTCCATTCAGGATAACAGGTCAGGATTCCCGTAATGTGATAATCACAAGTCAAGTATTAACATAACAGGTATAACAGGTATAACAGGAGGCAGGTAATCAATCATGTCAAGAGGTTGATAGTAGTCTGGTGGCAAGTCATGTCATAACAAGGGTCTTGCTAAGTAGTAGCATGTCAGGTGTTAGATGATAACAAATCAGTTGTCAGGTGATATACATGTGTTAAAAGGTATCATGTAAATGACAAGTAGTATAAACAGGAGACAGGCATTAGCATGTAGTAAAGCAGTAGCTGAGCACAACCAAGCGGAGCTGAGCAAGCTGGATTACAGACAGCAAACAGGATTTATCCCTGGAGCGTCTGGCAAGGTTACCGGGACAACTCGGCTTAAAGTGCGAGTAGAAAATCCGGCAGCATCTCGCCTAGACGATTCTAGAGGTAAAGCGCTGAACGCTGGTCATGATAACCAGGCGAAGCCGAAAGACCTGACGGTCCCAATCACGTCTCTGACGAGATAGTGAGGAACCGGAGGTTGAACACCGAGAGACCTGCCGGTCTAAATCACTGATAGTGAGAGACCGGAGGCTGAAGCATGGAGAGACCTGCAATGTTAGTACCACATGTAATAAAGCAGCAAGTACATCATATACATGGTATATGTACAGGGATGAAACTACCCTAGTACAAGCATTCGTCACAGAGCAATACATGTCCAGTCATTGGCACTCGGCCATACACAAATACAGGGACTCAGCCCAATACATGATACATGAAATGGAATACGTATCGACCCGACGAAGCGGGAAACCCAAATGGAGGCGAGAGCGAGAACACTCGCCTAAATCATCGGAAAGCCGATAAGTCTGGAATCCCTGGAACTCGCGCACGCGCCAATAATATATTATAATATAAATATGGGGAGAGAAAGAGACACAGGAGACGCGGGCCTGGAAAGTGAGACGCGAGGGTCGCAGACGCGGGAGTCGCGTCGCAGGAATAACAGACGCGGGAAAGAGCAGACGCGGGGGTCGCTCTGCGAAGATACCCCAAACGCGGGGCTGTGATCCGCGTTAGGAAACAGACAGAGAGGAGGAATGGTGCTTCCTTTGTTGTGCCCGACGAAGGGATGTTCGGCCCCAATCCAAAAGGAGGGTACCGGCCCTAAGCCTTGCCAACGGAGAAGAACGCGGACGCGGGAATCACAGACGCGGGAGTCGCGTTGTGAGGACACCACAAACGCGGGGTTCGAGACCCGCGTTCAAATCAGGGCACGAGGGAAACGCGGACGCGGTCGTGGGGTCCGCGTCGCGTTAGCACGAGGGGGTCACAGACGCGGTTATTAGCCTCGCGTCGTGACGAGACGATAACGCGAAGGTCGCGTTGAAAGGGGACGTCTGCGCGCGGGGTGAGATCCGCGTCGGCAAGTCACAAAGAGGGACAAGGAGTTGAAGAGAGAGAGGGTAGAGAGAGAGAGAGAAAGTCCAAGGGAGAGAGAGGAACCCAGGAGGAGAGAGAGAGGGAAAATGGGGGTCCCAGGAGAGAGAAAACAAGGGGGACCCAGGGAAAAAGTCAACAGGGAAGGGGCTTTGCCCCTCCCTGGATCCACGCACAGCACCCCTGTTGGGGTGCCCCGGCCTGGCCGCCGGCCATGCGGCGGCGCCGGCCGCCGGCAAGGGAAGGTGGGGGCGCCGCCCCCACAACAGATCACAGAGGAGGGGGCTTTGCCCCCCTCCAGCAAGAAACCAGGGGGCTGTTGCCCCCTGCAACAGAGAGAGGGGGTTTGCCCCCCTCTCTGGCCACGCACAGGGGCCCAGGTGGGCCCCTGGCTGCCCGCGGCCGCCGGCAGGGCGCCGGCGGCGCCGAACCCAGGGGTGGCTCCGGCCACCCCGAAAGTGAGGGAAGGGGGATGAGTTGGTTTGGGGTTTTTATGGTGGTGATGGGTTTGGTGAATTTGTGGTTGATTGGAGGTGTGGTGGAGGAATTGGGGTGATGGGAGGAGGAGAGGAGTTGGGTGGTTGAGGTGGTGGTATTTTGGTGGAAAAGGAGGTGATGGAGGTGGTTGATTGTGGAATTGATGAAGAAGAAGAGGAAGGTGGAAGTGGTGATGACTCTTGAGGAAGGAGGAGATGGAGAAGTTGTTGTTGTTGGTGATGGAGCTTGGCCGGAGATGGTGGCCGGAGGTGGTGGCCGGAGATGGGGTCGGCTGGGCTCTCCCATGGAGAGAAAGGAGAAGAGAAGAAGAAGAAGAGAAGAGGAAAGAATAAAGGGAAAAGAAAAGAAAGAGAAAAGAAAAAGAAAAAGAAAAGGGGAGAGAGAGATTGTGATAGGGATTGATGGGAAAGGGAGTAGGTGAGGGAGGTGACCGGGCCCACGTGGAGGGGAGTGGGCTGCGGTTGGAGTCGGCGGAAAAGAAAAGAAAGGAAAAGAAAGAAAGAAAAGTAAAGATAATAATATTATAATATAGTCGCGAAATCGACTGTTCCAGAATCCTTCCGAAAAATCCTCAAAAATAGCAAATATTATTCTAAGATGTTTGGTGAAATCGGATTCGAAAAATATAATGTAGTTTTCAAAATAAAAATCCTGGAATCTTCCGGCGATACCGGTCTACACCGGGTCGGTCGGATTTTGATAAATTCTGAAAAATCCCAGAAAATGTATTAAAGAGTAAAATATGATTTTAAGAAGTAAAGTGAAAGCGGAATTCAGAAATTCAATCCCGATAGTCCCGGAATCAACCAGCGATACTGGCCGATACCGACTCCGGTGGAATTTCCATAAATTCGTAAAATCCTCAGAAAAGGTATTTAGATAGGAAATGTGATTTTGAGAAATAATGTCTAAAGACACTTTTAGTAATTCTAATTAGTTTGTAAATTAAAAATCCGGGAAGCGGTCAGCGGCACTGGCCGACACCGGTTTTGAAGATTTTCAACTTAATCAAGGAAAATTCCAGAAAATCATAGAAAATCTAGAATATTGGAAAACAATGTTCAAAACTGAAATCGGTCAAATCGGAATACCAGAATGTCCAAATCGAACAATACTCTAGGATCGGGCCCTCGGTTCAGACTAGGGCTGACTCCGAGTCCACGAATCCAAATCCAAGACAAAACGATCATATAAATAATTCATAATACAAAACAAATACAAGAAGTAAATCGAAAAATACGGTCGAAAAATCTGAATACGCAACTAAGTACGTATTCCGGGAGCGGGGTGTTACAATCCATCCACCTTACAAAATTGCGTCCTCGCAATTTCGTTAAGGGGTAAATTGAACACAAAGAGGACAAGGGCGGAATTTATACCAATTAAGATATGAAACACTATAGGTAGGGCTCTCAAGTTGGCTGATCAATAACTAGAATATAGAAATCTTCTGCACTTCCGGCTGTATAAATCTTCGAATAACGCTGAATAATACTGCTGATGTCGTGGCTGTGCGCTAAAATTCCAGATGTACTGCATACTGGATAGTCCTCCGAGAATAAGCCAGAACACCGAAGAGAAGAAAAACCCTGATAGTCCGGAGCATAATACTAAAGAAGACCGATAATTAAGAATTCCGACTGCTGACTTCTGAAAGATAGCCAGATCAGAATCGATCTGGAGAATACCAAGCTTCATAGAGTTGGTAGAAGAGATCACATAGTAGCTTCATTCAGAACCAGCCACTACCTCTCTAGTCTAGTCATATCTTAAGTTGGCATAAAGGCTTCATAAAACCAAAACAGGGAAAGGATAGGAGGGATTAGGAATCAAAGGAAAGATGATCAAGAAAATAGACAACTCTGCACTTGTAGTTGGAATGTACAACCAAGACTCATGCATTCCAGTTGCAAATTTCTTTACCATTAATTTGCCGTCTGGACGTACTGAGGAAGTAAGAGCCTAAGCTCTGATACCAACCTGTAACGCCCCGATCCTGGCGGATACGGAGACATTACTGCAACGTATATACGCAAGTCAGAAGTACCTTCACGTATATACGCTAAGCATCAGTACAGGCAAGAATCAGAGTACGGAAGCAAGTGGTGCATTATACATTCCAACACATGAGTACAATTACAAAGTTATCACCAGAGGTGATCCAATATTACATGAATATTACATCACTGATGTGCGCAATTGTGAGATTACAAAGAGATGTACAAGTATGAACAGTATAAAAGGCACTCACGAGTTTACTAAAGGAAACTCGAGAGGCACACAGGGGACCTGGAAAGATAAGACTCTGGACGGTCTGCTGGAGATCCACGCTACCGCTGCGCCACTCTGATCAGCAACTGGGAGAATTCACACGCTCCAAGCTCCATGACCTGGACATGAGGATCCAGGGGAGTCAGATGATACTCCCCAGGCGAGTGGTGATACAAAAGCCAAGTGGCGAGCATAGGTAAGCATGCAGGAGCAAGTAGATATCAAGCAGGATCTACTCATGGTATGATCAGATAAGAACAAGAGACAGGTAGGTTATAACGGGAGTACATAACAGGAATCATAACATGAATCATAATAGGAATAACAGGAGTCATATCAGGCACCACTAGATATCTCCTAAACTAACATAAACCGATAAAACCGATAAAACCGTTAAAACCGATGTAAAGCCGATTACGAGCAAAACCAATCGTAGGCACTTAGGTTAGGCTCCATGAGACTAGTACCTCGAAGGAATAATCCAAACAAGGAAACCCTCATCTATATACCTTTATCTCATGTCACCGTAATCCAAGCGCATACAATCCGAGTTACAAAACAACACAACAGATTCACATAGCTTATTATTATTGGGGCCGCCTAAGTTCCAAGCTTCAGTATGTGTCCCATTCCACATACGTCCACTCACAACTTATATAGCCAGTTATTTGGAAACTGATAAAGTTCGATGAATCATGTTCTGGATGGGTCCCGTACATGCCCGGGACAACGGTTCAGGAGTATCCGGTGCTGAGCCGGAACGTACCGCTAGGTACCGGACTTATGGACGCCCGAACAGGAATAGAGTATCGCAGATCCCATAGAAATAGGCCTAGGGCGTGTGCATACCCGGCAGGAATAATCAGGAGTAGGGGTGCCAGTACACCCCACGGAATCCCTGGTGGCCGCCAGGAGATCCCCAAGTGTTTGGCCACGCGTGACTCGATAGTGCCACCATGAACATGATTAATCAGGGCCCATCAGTTTCCCCCAAACCAGGTGCAAGTTGTTCATTATAACTTATCAATATTAACAGATTACGGGAATACTGGTCATGACAGGAAATGGCCCTACAGATTCAAGAGGTGGCCCCCACAGATTCAAGAGGTGGCCCCCACCGTGTATGGTGTGGCACTTTGTTCCATGTGGCACTTTGCTCTGAGGGGATGGATTCTAGAGGTGGCCCCCACAGATTCAAGAGGTGGCCCCCACCGAGTGGTGTGGCACTTTGTGCTGTGTGGCACTTAGTTCCATTCAGGATAACAGGTCAGGATTCCCGTAATGTGATAATCACAAGTCAAGTATTAACATAACAGGTATAACAGGTATAACAGGAGGCAGGTAATCAATCATGTCAAGAGGTTGATAGTAGTCTGGTGGCAAGTCATGTCATAACAAGGGTCTTGCTAAGTAGTAGCATGTCAGGTGTTAGATGATAACAAATCAGTTGTCAGGTGATATACATGTGTTAAAAGGTATCATGTAAATGACAAGTAGTATAAACAGGAGACAGGCATTAGCATGTAGTAAAGCAGTAGCTGAGCACAACCAAGCGGAGCTGAGCAAGCTGGATTACAGACAGCAAACAGGATTTATCCCTGGAGCGTCTGGCAAGGTTACCGGGACAACTCGGCTTAAAGTGCGAGTAGAAATCCGGCAGCATCTCGCCTAGACGATTCTAGAGGTAAAGCGCTGAACGCTGGTCATGATAACCAGGCGAAGCCGAAAGACCTGACGGTCCCAATCACGTCTCTGACGAGATAGTGAGGAACCGGAGGTTGAACACCGAGAGACCTGCCGGTCTAAATCACTGATAGTGAGAGACCGGAGGCTGAAGCATGGAGAGACCTGCAATGTTAGTACCACATGTAATAAAGCAGCAAGTACATCATATACATGGTATATGTACAGGGATGAAACTACCCTAGTACAAGCATTCGTCACAGAGCAATACATGTCCAGTCATTGGCACTCGGCCATACACAAATACAGGGACTCAGCCCAATACATGATACATGAAATGGAATACGTATCGACCCGACGAAGCGGGGAAACCCAAATGGAGGCGAGAGCGAGAACACTCGCCTAAATCATCGGAAAGCCGATAAGTCTGGAATCCCTGGAACTCGCGCACGCGCCAATAATATATTATAATATAAATATGGGGAGAGAAAGAGACACAGGGAGACGCGGGCCTGGAAAGTGAGACGCGAGGGTCGCAGACGCGGGAGTCGCGTCGCAGGAATAACAGACGCGGGAAAGAGCAGACGCGGGGGTCGCTCTGCGAAGATACCCCAAACGCGGGGCTGTGATCCGCGTTAGGAAACAGACAGAGAGGGGAATGGTGCTTCCTTTGTTGTGCCCGACGAAGGGATGTTCGGCCCCAATCCAAAAGGAGGGTACCGGCCCTAAGCCTTGCCAACGGAGAAGAACGCGGACGCGGGAATCACAGACGCGGGAGTCGCGTTGTGAGGACACCACAAACGCGGGGTTCGAGACCCGCGTTCAAATCAGGGCACGAGGGAAACGCGGACGCGGTCGTGGGGTTCCGCGTCGCGTTAGCACGGGGGTCACAGACGCGGTTATTAGCCTCGCGTCGTGACGAGACGATAACGCGAAGGTCGCGTTGAAAGGGGACGTCTGCGCGCGGGTGAGATCCGCGTCGGCAAGTCACAAAGAGGGACAAGGAGTTGAAGAGAGAGAGGGTAGAGAGAGAGAGAGAAAGTCCAAGGGAGAGAGAGGAACCAGGAGGAGAGAGAGAGGGAAAATGGGGGTCCCAGGAGAGAGAAAACAAGGGGGACCCAGGGAAAAAGTCAACAGGGAAGGGCTTTGCCCCTCCCTGGATCCACGCACAGCACCCCTGTTGGGGTGCCCGGCCTGGCCGCCGGCCATGCGGCGGCGCCGGCCGCCGGCAAGGGAAGGTGGGGGCGCCGCCCCCACAACAGATCACAGAGGAGGGGGCTTTGCCCCCCTCCAGCAAGAACCAGGGGGCTGTTGCCCCCTGCAACAGAGAGAGGGGGTTTGCCCCCCTCTCTGGCCACGCACAGGGGCCCAGGTGGGCCCCTGGCTGCCCGCGGCCGCCGGCAGGGCGCCGGCGGCGCCGAACCCAGGGGTGGCTCCGGCCACCCCGAAAGTGAGGGAAGGGGGATGAGTTGGTTTGGGGTTTTTATGGTGGTGATGGGTTTGGTGAATTTGTGGTTGATTGGAGGTGTGGTGGAGGAATTGGGGGTGATGGGAGGAGGAGAGGAGTTGGGTGGTTGAGGTGGTGGTATTTTGGTGGAAAGGAGGTGATGGAGGTGGTTGATTGTGGAATTGATGAAGAAGAAGAGGAAGGTGGAAGTGGTGATGACTCTTGAGGAAGGAGGAGATGGAGAAGTTGTTGTTGTTGGTGATGGAGCTTGGCCGGAGATGGTGGCCGGAGGTGGTGGCCGGAGATGGGGTCGGCTGGG